>PVKS010013291.1:6928-51341 GCA_004027875.1 Aplodontia rufa | reverse complement strand
TTGCACTGTTCCATGCTTTGGGGGGCCTTTCTTTTCTTCTTTAAAAACTGAGGTCTCTGAGCTGGAGCAGTAGCTCAGCTTTTTTTTTTTCTTTCCATTTTTTAAATTTTATTCAGAAATTTATTTGTTGAACAATCAAACAAGCTTCTAATGAAATAATGTAATATATATATAAATTCTGAAAATTAGATTTACCCCCAAAAGTATCCCCCCACAATTATCCACCCTTATCCCTCCCCCTACCACTCCTGCCCAATACATCTCTACAAATGCCTTATGTTGTATGTCATTACACCTTATCCAGATTTAAAACATGAGAATTGACCTCCTTTCTCAATGGCCAGGGTCTCGCTCCAGCCTCCACAGATGAGTGAACACATTCAACCCTTGGTTCTATGGGTTATGCTGATTTCACTCAACATAATTTCTTCCATAGGTGGCTCCGCTTTTACAATGCTTGTCTGGCATGCGCAAGGATACAAGTTCGCACCCCCAGCACCACGTACACAACTAAGTGTCAGAGAAATGAAGGCCAGATGCAAACATAAATAAAAAATTGATTCTCTCCTCTCTCTCTCTCACTCTCTCACTGTCCCTCTCTTTTTAAAAACAAACAAACAAACAAACAAACTGAGGTCTTGGGGCTGGAGTGGTGGCTCAGCGGTTAAAGCACTTGCCTGGCACACACAAGAACCAAGGTTCGACCCGCAGTACCACGTACACAACTTAATGTTAGAGAAATGAAGGATAGATGAAAGAAGTAAAAAAATTGATTCTCTCTTTCTCTCACTCTTACTCTCTCCCTCTCTTAAAAACAATAACAACAACAACAAAAACTGAGGTCTTCCAGAAGAGCTAGAATTAACATATTACAAAGACACAGCTATATCAATGTATATAGCACCCCAATTTACAATAGCTAAATTGTGGAATCAGCCCAGATGCCCCTCACTGGATGAATGGTTTCAAAAACTGGTATATATAGTTACTCAACTATTAGAAAGAACAGTATCATAGCTTTTACAGGTAAATTGGATGGAAATGGAAAAAAATCATACTGAACAAAATAAGCCAAACCCAGAGATTTAAGGGTTGAATGTTTTCTCTCATCTGTATAAGCTAGAGTAAAACCAACGATACAGTGAAAGTTAGGCAAGTTTATTTACTAGACACACCAAGTTCGAGGTATCACGTAACCTGGGGAAACTATAGCTATGAAGGGAGGGAGGAAGGATGGGGAGAGGAGAGAATTCTGTGTGGTACACTTGACTCCTTAGTGAAGCCAAATAATACCTCATTGCAGGCATTTAAGTATTAAAATTTCAAAAATTAATATACATTTATATATGTGATAGGGAGCATTACATTGGAGACAAGGGAGTGGGGAGTGTGCGAAGGGGGCGATAAGCTAGATAATGATTGGGCTCAAGTTACTTTGTAATTACGTATGCATATGTGAATGTGTAGCAATGAATCCCTTAAGATCATGCTGAACTATTAAAAAAAAAAAACCTGAGGTCTACGCCAGGAAATGGGAAGAAATGAATGATAATAGCTAGTGTTTAGTCAACATTTTCTTAATGTTGGAAACTATGCTAAGCACTTTACATGCAGGTTTTGCTTACTTCTCAGAGCAAGCCTTTAAGGTTCAAGTGCTGTCAGTATTTTTTTTTTTTACAAATGAGAGGAAAGTGAGGCCCAAAGAGGGTAAGTAACTTGCCAGGCCACACAGTAAGTAAGAGGCAGGATTTGAACACCAATAGTGTGACTCAGATCCTTCTCATTCTGTGTGCCATGCAAGGTTCCCTGGGTTTGGAAACTGGCCACCAGTGCTGTAGGAAATGATTTAAGTGGTGCCTAGACTTAGAATAACCGTGACTCCCAAGGAGAAGGCTGTTCTCTTTGCACTTATCTTTTAATCTTATGTCATTTCCCCTACTCCCTTAAAAATTTCTCCAAAAGCTTTAACTTGACTTTGCTAATCTTTCTAAGGAAGAGAGCCACTTTAAACTCAAAGCCTTCAGCAAGAAACACAATTAAAAAAAATTTTTTTTAAATACTTACCTTCTTTTTATGGCAAGTATGACAAGTGATATAGGCTTTTCATATCACGACCTCAAGTTTTCTTTAAATCCTAGCAAAGTAAAAAAAAAATAAAAATCTATTTAAAAAACAAACAAAACAAAACTTCAGTCCAGCTAGGATTCAGATGTTGCCAAGTAGTGAAAGTGGTGTGGGAATTTGTAATTTGGGAAAATGCTTCCTCAAGGGAGGAATTAAGGAGTAAAGATAAGATCAGACAACCCTCAGGGTAGGGTGTCAGGATTCTTTTTCACTAGGAGTCAGAAGGCTGGTGGTAATTCTGTCCCACTTGCTGCCTTTTCCTTTTCTTAAGTTTGAGGAGTCACCTGGCAGAATATTAAGTCCTTCTGATTTAACATCCTGTTCTCAGCATGTACTGATTTATAACTCTATGGCCACCTATCTGCATTGGCAATGAAAGTGAGAAGAGGCTGACACTGTTATCTTTAAAACCAGAAGGAGGAATTTGTATGCAGAAGTCTTTAATCTGGTGTCTTAGTTATTAGAACCAACTAAATTCTCCCATTTTTAAATAAATTTTGACTGTTTCTCAGGTTACCAATTTTTTTGTTTGTTTACCTAACAGTGCCACAAGAATCAAAGAATTATTCATTTAAAGTTCTTTATACAGCGTATAAAAGTTTTCAACTGAGCAGTTATAGCTCACTAAATGGTAATTCTATTTTTTTAAAAGGACAGCACAATTAGATTTTGAGAAGATTGAGACTTCAGTGTCTCCTGGTATATTTGTCAGGACAGATTCACAAGTAGTTTGCAAGTGTTCATGACCAAATCAGGTTAGCAATACATTGATACGAGCTCAAGTAGATTGTCCTCATCACCACATAGACAAAACAGTCAGGAGATGGGTTTGGCGCTGTAAGCACAAGTGGCATGATATAATGAAGTTGTATTCCATTAAGCTCTTGTGTACGGGGAGCAAAATGTCATCACCTGAATGTGGCTGCATTTCTGTGATACAACCTCATCTGTTCCATCAACTAGTTTTGCTCTGATCAATAAGCAGTTTTCTGTGGCCTTTCACTGCTGTCAGATGTCATCGAGTGATGTAAATGCACGTCAGAAACTAGAAACTGGACAGCTCACCCAGGGTGGGAAGGGAGAGAGGTGAGGGAAATCGCTGCAGTAGATGTGCTTGACAGCTGACATCTCCTTGGGGTAACTGATTGGATACTGTAGCAGCCAGCTCTTTTCCCATATAAACACGAAGGGAAATGATCCTGTTATGTGAAAAAGACAGCAGCTGTTTTAAAATAATTTAAGAGGAAAAATTATTCTAACACAATTGTTGTGTAGGTTATTTGGGTAAACTATACCCAAAATACTTGATATTAATTTTTGACAAGGAACAGTTAAGGCAAATGAAAATGTATTTCTATCCATTTTCTCTATCACGCTATGCCAAAACTATAATTACCAAAGTTTGTCAATCCAGAAAGAGATACAGCCCAAAAGACATATTTGTTATAACACTGTTTATGCAATAAAAGGAAGAAAGGACAGGCTTCATGTCCTGATATGGGAGAGGCATACAACCCCAGCTAAGTGGAAAAGGCAGAGATGGAGCCGTGTAGTGAAGACTGGCTGTGTTCAGATGTGCACAGAACACAGGCAGAAGGATCAGTTACCTGTGAGCACCTGGAAGAGGACTGAGAGTGGGATCTAGTCAGAGAGTAGTAGGGTCTATGAGAAGACTTGCCCCTGTACATCTCTTTTTATTTTTATATTTTACTTTTCAAACCATATGAATATATTTCCTATTCAGAATGTTAAATTATAAAAAGATATTTATTCCATATAATAAATTGCCTTAAATACTTGAAATGAATTATGATATTATGATATTACCAAAGGAAATGTCTTCCAAAAGCACTTGGGTTAGATTCTTCATTACTAAAGCTAGAAAAAGCTTTCAGACATTGGAATGAGGGGTAGTGAAGTCTCATTAAATGCTATTTTATTTTACATATTTTATTATTGTTATTTTTGCTTTTGTGGTACTAGGGATTGAACCCAGGGGTGCCCTTCCACTGAGCTATATCCCCTATCCTTTTAATTTTTTCAGACAGAATCTTGCTAAGCTTCCCAGACTGGCCTCAAACTTGCAATCCTCCTGCCTCAACCTCCTGAGTAACTGGGATTGCAGGTGTATACTACCACATCCAACTTATTAAATGCCATTTTAAATGATTTTTAATGTCATTGACTAAAATTCAGGGACACTTGAATTGTGAAAAATATAATACCAATTATTTATTGAGTGCTTACCATATACTAGATTCCATACTCTATACTTCATAGATATTAACTTATTTAAATTCCCACAGAGAAAGAATTATCATCTCTATTTGATAGGTGAAAAAGCTGAAGCTCAGAGAACTTCCTTTAGGTCATATAACCAGTGATAAAGCTTGAATTCCAACCTAGGTTTTGGGTCTCCAAAAAATTAGTCTAAGTCTGAGTAACAGTAACAGAACTGCAAATGCTGGGCACAGGTATCAGAGCATGTATATAGCATGAGGACAGTTGCCTTAGCCTGGCCATACCATCAAGAGTAGAATGTAGGGTGACATCTCTGGGGTGACCCTTCTTCCCCATTGAGATGACTTTCCGGTACCATCTGCATTTCCTTCTGGCTCCTATTTCAGTCATAACAATGTGCTACAATTGGTTAATCTCTGTCTCTTCTCTGAATTTAATGGGGGAAAGACATTTTATTCCCTGGTCCAAGAAGAGTACTCAATAAATATTGCTGAAGGAGTGACTCCTTTACTACAGGCAGTCTTGTAGCAATGACAAGATTACATTCCATTGCACATCTTCTACAAACTGCCCAACAAAAAATTCTTTCTAGTGCACACTTTTCACTAATGAGGATTGTTGCATTTAGATCAGAGTGGATTATATAAATAGTGCACTGTCAGTTTGCTCTTAAGAGCAAGAGCTGTAGAGAGAGAAAGTTAAGAAAATCACCAGAAATCAAGTTTGCTTTGAGAGTGGGAAACTTTGTTGAAACAACCCTATAGAACGAAGTTACTTTAGTAGTGTGCAGGGGTCGAGGTGCTCTTTGCCTTATGTGTGTTTTGAGACCACTTCTCTCCCAAGCTAACCAACCTCCTGGGCTGCAGTCCTGTCTGCCTCACTGTTTACAGCCACCCTACTTCTACCATCCTTCATATTTTCACTTTTTTTTATGTTCTTTTTCTCTTCATTCCCAGTCTAAGGTTATAAGAATCTGTGAGGAGTTCAAAATTAGTGCCATCCCTACAGCTCCTCTAGGTACCACCCTGGGGAAGGCAGGCTTGGATGGGTGAATGAGTGAGTGAGTGGGGAGAAGTTTAGGTAAGGTGCAATTGCATTGAAGATGGAGGCTCCAGAGTGGATGATTCCTAACCACTTCCCCTTTGGTCAGATTGAGATGTTGATAGAAGGGAATACAACTAATAGTAGATAGATGGAAAACTACTTTGGACATTATCAGTTCTTCTCCACCCATATCATTCTTCGAAGCTGACTTAAACTTCTCTGTCCTCACATACACCTCTAGGTACTTCCTACCATGCATAAATAGGTTATAGATTTGTGTGCCCCTGTATACCCTCTCCTTCTCCCAGGAACATTCTGGATAGGAAACTAATACCTGGTTGGTACTTCCTTCCTATACTTCAAAACCGTGTCACCACCCTAATCATGACATAGTTTTTACTGGAACCTAAAGTTGATCATTGTAACAAGTAGTCCCAGTCGTAAATGGAGTACATTGCTTCATCCTGACACATGATAACCTGAATATTGTAGATTGTGGCCTGTAATTTTATGCATCCCTATTATCAGGGCATTTAGCGTGGAAAGGTAATCTGGGGACCTCACAGTTCTCTCTTGTAGCATCCTTTCTTCATAAGACAACTTCAGTCATTCTTCTCTCGAAATTCATTTTCTTTGGTGGTATTGATTACCTTGATAGAGATTCTGATACTCTTGTATCAGTTTACTTGGTTCTCTTTCCCATTTTCTGTAAGCATCCTTAGTCCAGGACTGATGGAGCCCCGTGGATACCCGCTGCCTTGCACCTTTCTCCTTAAGTCAGCCTGTATAATATCCCCCCACCGCTCTTTCCACTGGCCCACTTCCTTGATTTGCTTCCTTTCTTCTGGGAACACTGCCAACCGTTGGAGCTGCATTGCCTTTGCTGCCCTGGAGGGGGCTCCACATACTGTAGGTGAGGCCAAGGATCTGCTGGGATTTCTCATTGCTACCAAGGTGAAAGCCAGGCTCTAATGTGGCCTTTGAGACCCAGCCTGGTCTGGCCCCTGCCTGCCTGAGCAGCTGCTCTTGATTCCTCCTACCCTGCAGCTCCAGTCTCACAGTCTTAGTTCTTCAAGTGAATCTTTTGTTAAATTTAGTATTTGTTTTTGCCTTGTTCTGGCCTCTACCTTCACCTCCCCTGCTAGCTTCCAGCCTCAGCTCCAGCATCACCTCAGGGCTTTGCCCTGAAAAGCCTCTCCTTTTGCATGCTCTCAGTTGCTGTCTGTCCCTTCTCAGCATTGTTGTACCCTTAATTCACTGTAATCCTAGCATCTGGCACATGTTTACAGAAAGAAGTGATTGATACATTTTTACTAAATAAGCAAACAAATAAATGAAGTAACTACAGCCCCAAGTGAGAGTGAGTGATTTATGCAAGATGGCGTGGTCACTTAATATCAGAATGAGGACAGAACCCACAGCACTTTCCACTGTATCTGGTTTTTGTCTTTTTATTAGTAGTCTGGGTCCACACACGTGACTTGCTCATTCTGACTGCAAGAGGAAAATGTGCTTCTGACTGTGCTTCCAAGGAGCACAGGGTCTCTGCTCTTTGCAGCCCTCCTGGAGTTGCTCCTGCTGGTACTTTTCCTCTGGACCCTCTTAGGATACATCACTAGGGACCTGCTTTGTTCTCTTTGTATTATAAAGCTAGAAAGTTGAATGTTGCTAACTTTTCTTAATTTTTAAAGTGACTATTTCAGATTTTGTGTTTATATTCTCCCATGCTTTTGTATTTAGAAGCTTTTATTCTGAGTCTTGCTACTTCCTTACAGAGGCATTATTTTGGGGGGCTTTATCTTTAGCATTCTGCTTCTCAGATTCTACATTAGTTATTTCTGTGGCTTAATGACACCACTGCCCTTGCTGACCTACTTTAAAGAAGGAAGCTATTTGCCTGAACAGTGGCGTAAAGTCTTTTCTCCCACAGTACAACCTCCACCCAGAGACTGTTGAATAGTAATCCCTCCTCGTATAAGATGCCTGGAAGCTGTCAGGTCAGCCTTATCTGGTGGGTGATTTGGGATGTGGGCTCATTATGTTTGCATAGCATACTCTGTCATGATCTTTTTTTTTTTTCTTTCCTCAGCTCTAGACTGTACAGAAAATTTACTAGCTGGCCTTAATTCTGTTATTGGGATCTATAAAACTTAACTACAATTCCTTTACTTATTTTTTTTTTCTGAAAGTACTTGAAGATTATTCCTTTAGCATAAATGTCTTTCCTGCTTTTTGAATGCCATAGAGGAAGAGTCCTGGTCCTGCTCGGCATCTCCATGGAAAAGACTGTTTCATTTGACAATGACATTAAAATGTGGCATTCAGAACTGAGCACAATAAACCTTTAGGTTATTTGGTATGGACCTTGCATACAGGTTTTTTACTTCTTTTTACTGTTAAAAGAAATGAGGATATTGTTCCTCTTTCTTAATTTGACTTCAGATTTGGTTACCAGACATTTAAGAAGGAGGATTTAAAGAAAACCATGGAGTTGCGTTTTTATGTTTGCAGCTGTGTCTTGAAACCATAGTGGTAGTGATATACTCATCATAACTTTTTAGACCTTGGTGTAAGGACCCTGCCCCAAACCCGTTAGCATAAATTCTAGAAATCATGAAATCATGTGCTTCTTCATGTATTAGCTAAATGAATGTTAAAACTGAAGTGGTTGCTATAACTTCAGGGTGTTCAAGGCAAACAATAGGTGAACAACGCTGACACAGCAGGAGGCGACATTGAAAGCAGTGAAGATCTGTGTGGGGTGAGAAGAGGTAACAGTGATAAAGCCCCTCAGCCTTATCAGGATTAATTCTAGGGCTGGGAGTGTAGCCCTGTTAGTTACTAGCCTAGTATGCAAGGCCCTGGGTTCAATCCCTAGCAGTGCAAAAAGGAAAGAAGGGAATGAAGGGATTGATAGAGCGGGGAAGGAGACAGGCAGGTGGGGAAAAGAAAGAAAATTAAGTTCAAAGAAAAGTAGCCACAATCAAGTCCTGGAGGACAGACCACTCCTCCACTGCCAGGCTTTGAAAAGTCATTTGTTTTTCAGATCCTTCTTTGATCTTCTCATCTAAAATGATGATGATAGATTGCTCTCCGTGCCTTGTATGAGCTATTAAATAATGTCGCAATATTGAGATAGGGGTGATTGGATGATTATTACATGACCATTAAATGTTTCAGAGGCATCTTGGTTTGGGGACTGTACCAGTCAGCTCAGGCTGCCTAACAAGGTATCACAAACCAGGTGTAAACAATGGGAATGTCTTCTCTCTCAGCTTTCTGGAGGCTGGAAACTCAAGATTGAGGTGCTCAGAGGGTTGCTTTCTGGTGAGGTCTCCCTTGTTTGCTCGTAGATGACGGTCTTCTCTCTGTCTGTTCACATGGGTTTTCATCTGTTTGCTCTCAGGAAAAGCTAGATCTCTGGTCTGTCTTCCTTCTCACCTGTCCTATCAGATTAGTGACTCACCCTTATTACCTTTTTACATCTTAGTTAACTCCGTACACACATCAAGAACTAGAGCTTCAACATGTGAATGGGGAGGAGGGGATCACAGTGCAGTCCCTAACAGGGCAAGGGCTTCTTTCACAGACTTTGTAGTTTGCTCAAGACTGGTGTTAAGTGACAATCTACTGATTATTCCTCTATTTGTTTAGAACTGGAAGACCAAATTGCATTATTTGAATGACTGCCAAAGAAGTTGCATCCCCCATTTACATATACAGTTATTCCCAGGACATTTTGAAAGATAATCTGGTTTATATCATTGAGATAGCACTTTGATATATTGCTTTATAATTAATTATATTTACTGTTTCTTCTTTACTATAGTTTAAGCTTCTGAGGCTTTGAATTAGAATTGGCCTAATATTACAAAATCTTACTGTGTCCTGTGTCTAGTAAACACTAGCATTCATTAGGAATTTAATGAATACTTCAAAGATCTTTCAAGCTGAGTTATGTGGTTATTATCTAGTTTAACATTCTCACATGTTTACAGAAGGAGGGGAAAAGAAGATCCAGAGGAGTTGTGTTTACCAAAGTCACCAAGTCCTAGAAATTAGCAGAATGTGGATTTTCTGAAATATAGTTTTCTTTCCTTTTTTTTTTTTTTTAAAAAGAGAGAGGGACAGTGAGAGAGACAGAGAAAGAGAGAAACAACTTTATTTAGTTTTTCACATGGCCTTAGTTGCTCCAACACTTAGTTGTGTACGTGGTGCTGGGGTTTGAACCCGGGTCCTCGTGCTTGCCAGGCAAGCGCCGAAACCACTGAGCCACCACTCCAGCCCCTGAAATATAGTTTTCTACTGTGTACAAGGTACTGCACTGCTTTGAATAAAGTTTAAGTGAGGTTAAAATTTGTGATTTAAGAGGGGATGCTTTGTATACTCTTTTAAATACTTCTCCCAATATACAAATTCAAGAGTGTATATGTCTAATCTATAGAAAATTTTTATTTTATACTCAGTGCAATTACAACTTTTTGCCACTTATTAAGACTTCAGAGATACAAACCAGTAGCTCAGTAATTGCTTTCTTGAATCTGCCTTTAATAATTACATTTAGTAAAGCTGTATCGAAAATTAGAAAGGCAGAGACTAATGGAAAACTAGATTTTTCACTGAATTAGAAAGCAAGACAATCCATATATTGACAACACTTCAAGTTGAAACAGATCAGGAAAACTGTTTTGGACTGTTTGTGCAAAGAGGCAAACCTGGACCTGATGGGCAGTGGCGTCCGCATTTTATGGAAGCAGAGAAACTCTAAGAGATTTCATGTAAATCGGCATGTGGAGAGGAGAGAGTCCAGGTCTGATTTAGATACAAGTCATTTGAATCTTTTAAAGCCCGGAATTTCTCCTTGGTACTAACAAAGAAGTAGAAAATAAAGAATTGTGTTAATGAAGTGAGAATATCTTTGAATAAGAAAAGGTACAAAACTCATTTGGGGGTCATATCTTGTATTCAGAAAGAGACCTGGGTAGAAAAATGGCAAGATGGTTTCTCTAGACTTGCTTCCGTGGGTTTTGGTGCAGTGCATTTTTACAGCCAGAATAATTAGTCATTTTAGTTTTATTGTATTTCAGAATGCATATGAAAGAGATCAATAGCAGATAAACTCAGGGTTGTTTAGATATTAGGGAAATAGTTGATGTAATAATTGTAACTGAGAAAAAACAAAGCATAGATATATCTTCTTCATCTATCAAGGGTATTTTTGCACAATATCCAAGAGACCAGACAAGTAGCCTGCTAAAGCACCAGCTTCCCTCCTGAATCGGACCCTCACTCGGCAGTTCACATGCCTCAGGGCCCAGAGAATCCTTGCCATACACAGGTTATGAAAACTTCAGCAAATGCCTTTTAAAAGACCTGATCACATCACCATGGATATTTGAGCTAAATCTTTTAAATAGTGACCCGTTGGTTGAGTCCATCCCTTCCAGAGAATGAGTGCAAATGAATGTTTGCTTACAACCTCCAGCAATGAGATATTTTATGTGTCCCTTCAAGGTAAGAGGAAATGTCTAGAGATTAGGCACAAGCTTTATTGCATTCTGCGTTAGGCCAAGGAAGAGAAGGGAATGAGGATTTTGGAAAAGAAGCTAGTAAAATGAGAAGGGAGCAGAAAGCATGTGATGGAGTCTTTTTGAGGACCACTGTCTGGCTAAGATATGTTTGATATGTTTGATATGTTTCTCAACCAGAAATGGCACACAGGGCAGAGAAGTAGGGCAGGGTAGGTAGTGTACAGGGTATGGTTTTCTTGTTTTGAGAACTAATTTTGCTGTTTAGTATGAGATTTGCAAACAAAGATAGCTAAAGTGATCCTGAAGGTAGGTAGCTTGAGTGGTTATTTACAAATGAGTTGGCATTTGCCTGTCTTGTGTGTGAAGCACAGCGCAGAATATGCACATATGACAGTCTCCACCTTAGAACAGGCCTGGAAAGGAATATACATAACAAAGCAATATGTGGTTATTATATGTAAATAAAATATTAAGATGTGAAAAAGCATCTGGTCAACTTCCTCAAGTTACAGATGATGAAAAGGCATAGAGCTAAGAAGCAATTTCCCTGTCTTCCTTGCTAATAATAAGTATCAAAGAGACATGTGAAGCTCAGGATTTCTAATCCATGGCTATATTTTTCATTAGATATCACTTATCCTCAAAAAATTAAAAAAGTATGAACTATGTATATTCAATATAGAAAAATTGAAAGAAACAAATCTGAAACATTTTGCAAGTAAGGAAAAAAAATTCATAATCCCGCCTAAATACTTTGGCATTTTTTTCCCTCCCAGATTTTTTTTTTTTTTTTTTTTTTTTTTGTGGAGTGTACTGGGGATTGAACCCAGGAACTCTTTAGCACTGAGCTACAGTCCTATACCTTTTTGTTTTGAGACAGGGACTTGCTAAGATGCCTAGGGTAGCCTCAAACTCATTAACCTCCTGCTTCAGCCTCTGAGTAGTTTATTATATTTAAATTGTATGTACTCTTTATCCCTGAAAGCTGAGCAACCTTCTTCCCTGGAAATGTTTTCTTATGTGTCCATGTTAGACTGATTGTGAATTGTAGTCTGAAAAAGGATAGGTTTGGCAAAACCAAGGTGAGGGGTAGAGTAATTGGACTTTTAAGAGCAAATGAAAAAACTCGTAATGGTTGGGGTTATTAGTTCCCTACCTTGGGGGCTATTTTTGCCTATAGAAGGACTTATCAAAAAGTTTCCTTTAAATCTGTGTGCACTGGCCTGTGGGGAAATGCTTGGTAGGAAATTCACAGCTGTACTGTCTCTATTTGTACAGAAATACTATGGGGAGGAAGAAAAAAATTCACACCCTGGTGATATAGGTGATTTAATTACATATGTCTAATGCATTAAACTGAGGGGTAAGGTTTGAAAAATAGGTTTATCCTTCCTCACTCAGAGCAATGTAAGAGTTCTCAGATGTTAGTCACTTTAGATTTAGTACAGGCTCTTGAGAATGGCATGAATTAGAACTTTGCATTTTCAATTTATCTATAGAGAGCACACATGTCATATTACTAAGGAAAACCAACCCACAGAAACAACACAAAAACCCTGCTAAATGATTATATTTTTGCAAGTCAACAGCTTTTCTTGAATCCATTGTTCTTTCTTTAAAGCAGTCAGACAAATTAAGTGATTATGATATATCATGTAACTAGGAGAATCTCTTTGTTTGGGTTAAAAGAAATCAATACATGAAGCTCTTGCAATGGCCTTTCTCTCTCTCTCTCTCTCTAGCAGCCCCTTATATATGAGTTTAGAAATGCTGATTCTACATGAAGAATGACAGTGATTCATGCTGAGGCCCAGCCTCGTTAGACTCCTAACTTCTCTTAGAGAGTCTTTGACAATGATATTGGATATATAGATCTAGAAGAGCTGGTAATTGGTTTAATACAGAAATTTAGTTGTAAATTCTTCATTAAATAAACTTCGTATTTAAAACTGTGTAGCAGTGCATTTTTTTAAGTAGGTTAACTTAAATTTAAAACAAACGGTGAAAACTATGCTTAAATTAAACTCTGTGATTCTATATTCTGCAATTACACCTTCTCAACGCTGCCTACTCTGACTTTGCTATTGTAAGTTGCCACCTTTCCCCAGAAACCCTGATTTCTTTTGCCTGACTCCATTCCTATTCCTGTCTTCACCCCCACCACATACCACTTTCTAAAACTTACTGTATAATTTCTTATTTTTATATTCCTGTCTCCTCTACTAGAAAATAAATCCCTTGAGGAAAGAGATTTTTGCCACTATACTTCTATGGTAAAATTCAAAAGCCCTGGGCATGCTGGGTATGGTAGCGCACACCTGTAATCCTAGCTATTCTGGACGCTGAGACAGAAGGACCACAAGTTTGAAGTCAGCCTAGGCAATTTGGTGAGAACCTGTCTCAAAATTTAAAGGACCAGAGATAGAGCTTAGTGGTAGTGTACTTGCCTCACATGCATGAGTCCCTGGATTTAATGTGGAGTGGGGCTTAAACTAGGCTTACCACATGGTAGGTGTTCTAAAAATATTGGGTAAAAATATATAATCACTTTTTTTTTAAAGAAAGAGGGGACAGTGAGAGAGAGAGACAGAATCAATTTTTATTTAGCTTTTTACATGGCTTTCACTGCTCTGAGACTTGGTTGTGTATGTGGTGCTGGGGTTTGAACTTGCATACTTGCGCATGCCGAGCAAGCGCTGTAACTGCTGACCACCGCTCCAGCCCTATATAATCACTTTTATAGTATAATAGTTATTAAACCAAATATATCCACAGAGAGTTAAAGGCTTATTAAATATTTTTTTCTTAAGAATTGAGATTTCTGAGATTTGAAGGAAAACTGGGAATTCTTTGATCTTTAAGACTTACTTTCTTCTTAGAAGAGGGCATTTTCCCCCCTTTGTTTTAGTACTAGGGATTGAATCCAGGAATGTTGTATCTCTGAGCTATATCCCTAACCTTTTTTTTATTCTGAGACAGGGTCTTGCTGACCTAGAACATGTGATTCTCCTGCCTGAGACTCTCAGTCACTGGGATTGCAGATGTACACCATGCCCTGCATAAGAGGGCTTTTTTTCATGTGACTTTCATTCCTTGGACACTTCTTTATGTACGTGGTGCTGGGGTTTGAACCTGCATACTCATGCATGCCACGTAAGCACCGTAACTCCCAAGCTACCTCTCCAGCCCCCATAAGAGAGCTTTTTAAATCCACAAATGCATGCTTTCTAACACCTGTCCATGGAATAGAAGCTTCTTTCAATAGGAACAGAGGTCTCTTTGTAGGGAGTGTCCTTGATTATAGACATCAAGACTGGCTTGCATTGTTTCCTGGGCATAGGGCTTGCCTCTCCACCTCTTCTGCAATCATGTGTTAGAGCTTGGAACCTGATCGTCCTTCTGCACACTGCCTGTATGTAAGCAGCCTTCCTTTTCCAGGACTCAGTGAAGACCATGAGTCCATCCTTGAAAGCACACAGGAGGATCTTGGATCTTATTTCCATGGTGCTCATAGAAAGGAGCCCAAGTCATGAATCAGACAAATAATTTCCAGCCATCCAAGCTTACGCTTTCCACTTATTTTGTTTAAAATTTTTTCCATTTTAATGTATATATGTATGTTTATATATACATATAGGTGTGTGTGTGTGTGTAGAGAAGGACACAAAGAGAAAAACCTTAAAAGTTTTGATCTTTGGAATTACTTTAGTCTTAGTAACAATATTGTTTTTCAGAAATAGGGATAGCACATAATAGTGCTTCATGATATATTGGACAAATAAAGATTATTAACATCTTCAAATTCCATTTAAATTTGTGAGAAGTCTGATAATATTCAGGAAGATACTAGAATGTGTTGAGCACCAGGCTGAAGGCTAAGTGCTTTATATACCTTGTCATATTTATTTACTCCACAACTAGTCTTGTAAAAGTAGGTATTTTCATCCCTATTCTGCAGATGAGGAAACAGGTACAAAGGAGTTGAGCATCACCTGTATGGAAGTACAGCTAGGAAGTAGCAGATTTGGATATCATGATTCCATATCATATGGCTTTCCCCAGAATAGTATTAATAAAGACCGTGTCTCTCTCTCTTTTTTTTTTTAAGAGAGAGAGGGACAGTGAGAGAGAGAAAGAGAGAATCAATTCCATCTAGTTTTTCGTGTGGCTTTTGTTGCTCCGACACTTCATTGTGTACGTGGTGCTGGGGTATGAACCTGCGTCCTCACGTATGCCAGGCTAGTGCTGTAACAGTGGAGCCACCGCTCCAGCTGGACTGAGTGTCTAATTAATAACAGGCCTTTATTACAAAGCTATTCTGATAGCTTTCTGGCTCATGAGTAGTATTGTTTTCACCAACTAAAAGCACCTTTCTACCAGAAAACATCTTATACTGCACATTCTGCCTCTGTCATTTTACTGGGTTTTTTTTTCTTGTGTGTGTGTGTGTGTGTGTGTGTGTGTGTGTGTGTGTTTTAAGGCGGGGGAGCAGAGAGTCAATTTTACTTATTTTTTTCATATGGTTTTTGTTGCTCCAACACTTTAGTTGTGTATGTGGTGCTGGTTTTCCAACCCGGGTCCTCATGCATGCCACACAAGTGCTCCAATTGCTGAGCCACCACTCCAGCGCCTAGCTGTTATTTCTAACAAAAGTAACTCATTTTATTATTTTCACTGTAAGATGGTTGAGATGGACTGAGGTGTCATCTAGTTCTTCCCAATTTGTTATCCTTCTGTGTTCATCATCTTTCTGTCACTGTAACAGAATATGTGAGATAATCAATTCATAAAGAGGACAGATTTAGTTTGGTGTAGTGGTACACAACTAATCCAAACTACTCAGGAGGCTGAGGCAGGAGGGGATTGTAAGTTAGTGGCCATCCTGGACAATTTAATGAGATCCTGTTGCAAAATAAAAAATAAAAAGGACTGGGGATGCATCTCAGTGGTAGAGTGCCCTTGGATTCAATTGCCAGTATGGGGTGGTGCGGGTGTTTATTTACCTCACAGTTTTAGAGCTGTCACTCCATCGTCAAGTGGATCCATTGCTTTTAGGCCAGTAGCAAGATGGCTGTTGTGGCAGGGAGCACCATAGCAAACCCAAGCCTTTCGCCTCATGGTGCCTGAGAAGCAGAGAGGAACAGGAGGGCCAGGTCCCAATATGCCCTTTGAGGGCACACCCCCACTGATCAGAAGACCTCCTATGAGACCCCTCCAATTAAAGTCTCCACCACCTCCTGATGACACCAAGCTAGGGACTAAACATTTTAACATACAGACTTTTGGGGGACATTTATGATCCAAACTGTGGTGATGGCTATCAATAGTCCTCAACTTTTCTTGCCCTCTTTCCTTCTTTATTTCACCACTGAACCAGCTTTGTTGCCAGGTGCTGCTTGAGTTATCAACATAATGTTTAATGTATTATCATGTTTACCAGGTTATTTTTATAAAGCCTGACTTCAGGTCTGAAAATCAAGAATCTTGGGGGCTTTGACCTCAAAGATATCATGAAGAAACAATAAGACATAGTATCTAAAAACATTTAGGCAAGTGCAGGTTTATAGATACAGAATTGTAGGCTAAAATCAAGGGAGGTAAGCATTCCACTGCACTCCGTGCTAGTCAGTCTTCATCAGGAGTCCCGGATTTTGAATAAGCATTGACAGAGGTGTGTGCAGAGGACCCTAGCACATGTGCACAGCAGGGCCAGACCCTCCAGTGCTGTAGAGATGAGTGAGCGTGGTCAGCAACTGTCACGTGAGAGAATTTTCTTTCCTCTCCCATCTATGCACAGCCTCTTCCCCAAAGAAATACTTGTAACATTAGAAGTTAATAATTATGAAAATAGGTAATGTTGTCTGGGGTCTTACTAAGAGCCAAACAGTATGATAAATTATTTACATGGATAATGATATTTAATCCCTGCAGTAAACCTATATGATAGGCACCATTGTAGGTTTCATGTTAATAGGTGAGGAAACAGGACCATAAAGTTTTAGTAACTTGCCCCACATTATAGTGCATTAACAGAGCCCAGAGGAGAGCCATGGCAGGCAAAAGACTCAAACCCAGGCACTTTGATTGAAGAGCTAGAACTTTACCACTGTGCTAAACTGCAAGTCTCATGCATGAAATAATAACATTAGATTGTAATTTTATATATTTGGGGCTAGATAGGTTTTTTTCTCTAAGTAGGCATTAAACTTTACTACCCGTTATACTGATTCTACAGGATAATTTGTGCTGAGTTTTAAACTACCTAAAAGCTGGAATTTGGACACATCATGGGGAATGCCAGTATTTCACTGAGTCCTGGGTTTGACATTTTGGGGGAGAATGTTGACAAAACGTATTTTATCCAGAAGGTGGTTGGTCAGTAGTGCAAGATCTGAAAACCGGGTTATCTCAAGGATAGCTGTGGGGGCTAGAGGAGATTAATTTGGAAGAGGAAGGCTTGTGAAATGGCACATAGGCTTCTGTTGCTGAAATGCTAAAAGTATAAGCCTGATATGATCTAAAGATCCTAAATAAACCTCTAGGTGATCAGATCCAGTCTTCCGGCTTTAAAACACTCTGATGACTCTCAAATTGATATCTCTGATTACGACCTCCCTCTTAATCCCCAGACGTGTAAAGTCAGTACTTGGCATCTCTACTGGGTGTCTAATATGCATCTCAATGTCATGTGGCCACCAACTGGTTGAGGCACTCTTCCCCAGTGCTGTAATGACACCAGTGTTCTTCCAGTTGCTCAGATCAAAATACTCACCATTTCATAGGATTCCCTATCCCCCCCCCCATTTTATTTACTTTTTTATAAACCCCATATCCAGTCACCAGCCTGTCTGATTGTTGCACTTCACCTCACTCGGTTTACCACTTAGCCTTTGTCGCTAAGTGCTCTTGCCGTCGATCACTCCAGGCACATAAACACAACACACTTCCATCTGCCTGGACCACCCCCCTCCGATCATGTCCACCCTTAAATTCCCAAAACCTGTGAGTAGGTTACCATCCTGGCAGAAGGGACTTTGTAAATGTGCTTAAAGTGAAGGGCCTTGTGATAAGGAAGATTATCCTGAATTATCAGGGAGCCCAGTGTAATCACATGAGTCCTTAGAAGAAGATGAAGGCAGAAGAGTAAGTTAGAGCAATGTGACATGAGAAGGACTTAAGCTGCTGTTGCTGCTTTTGAAGTTGGAAAAAAGAGGTTGTGAGCCAAGGAATTCTGGAGGCCTCTGGGAGCTGCAAACAGCCAGCAAGGAAACAAGGACATATGTCTTAAAATTGCAGGGTTACAGGGCTCTGTTCCTTCCTAGAATTCCCAAAAGGAAACACAGCCAACACCTTAATTTTAGCCCAGAGAGACATGAACAGAGAAAGAAGCCAAGTCTGCTAGAGTTCTGACCTGTGCTGCTATAGGATGATGAATGGGTGTTGTGGTTTTTATAGTAGGAACAGAAAACCATACAAGATCTCTGTGCCAATATTACTTTATCAGAAAGATCTCTCACCACCTTATATAATAGCCATCCACACTCTCATCCAGGTGCTCTCTTTCCCCATTATCCTAATTTATTTTTCTCTGGGGCACAAATCATTAGTATGCATTAATTTGTGTGATAATCTTTGTCCTTCCTCTCCCATAAAATCTAAGTAAGTTCTGATAGGGAATTTTTGTTTGTTGGCTGCTGTATTGCATTTCACCACCTAGTCATTACCATCGCATTCACCTAAAGTCACAAGTATTCCATGCATCTAATCTTGTACCAAAGATAGGTTAGTAATAAATGATATTTAAATAATACCAGCACATTACATTTAAAAAAAGCTCCACATATTGGTGGTATCCCACTTTTAAAAAAAATGTTCAGCATAAAGTCTGCAACAATTACAAGGTGAACTGCTGGGCTCCCAAAGAACAGAACTGAGCCTGACCTGGGGTAGAGGATTGATTGATCCTTGATGGAATGAATGAACCCTTTGCTCCCTCTCCAGCCTCCCAAGGAGGGGCTCTCCTGTCACTTAGCTTCTTCCACCCTGTCACCTGCTGCTTCTGGGCCTTTGCACATGTTCTGTCTATAGGTCCTGCGTCTCCTCATTGCCAACTCTTATGATAGGTCTATTCTAAGTATCAACTCTTTTTTTTTTTTTTTAAAGACAGAAGAAACTTTGTTTAGTTTTTCACATGGCTTTAGTTGCTCCAACACTTAGTTGTGTACATGGTGCTGGGGTTTGAACCCAGGTCCTCGTGCTTGCCAGGCAAGCGCCGAAACCACTGAGCCACTGCTCCAGCCCATGAAGTATCAACTCTTAAGGGAAAATTGTTCTTGATTTTTGAGAACAAATCCTGTGTCTCTTAGATATTCAGATACTTTTTAGAAAAGGAGCATTATATGCTGAATATAAGTTAAATAAATAAATAAGTCAAATAAATAAAATATTTCTTGCACTTCTCCTTTATAGCATATTATTGTTTATAGCAAACCCATAATCTTAGCCTTCATGGTGCTTACAGACTAGAAATTAAGAAATATTAAGGTAGTTATAAAAGCAATTTGTATATAATGTGTTTTGTTAGCTGCTGCTTCTGCCGTTATTAATACAGAGTATATCAAAGTGCCTGGAACATAGCTCAATAAATATTTATAGAAATATATAAATGCATTTCATAAGACATTGATAGTTCTATTTAAAATGAATAATTATAATTTATTACCTTGACTTTAGTAGAACTTTAGAAAATGGAAATTTGATGAAATCTTTTCTCCTGATTAGAAGAATACATACACTAGTGAAAATTTTAGATTGTAGAGAAATCATAATAATTTGTAATAGTACCACTCAAGCATCCTTTTGTCTATTTCCCTTGTTATTGTTTTATGTAATCGTTGTTATAGTATGGATGAAATATTTTATCCTGCTTTTTCTATTAGTATTATATTTCAAATACTTTCTCAAAATATTATGATATATTCCTCTTTGTCATTTTTCCCCTAAAAACCTAGTTAAAAAATATCACAGTTTATTTGGGATGTCCTAAATAAATATGTACCATATAGTACATATTCATATGAAATAGTCATAAGAATGCAGTGCTGAGAATTAGAGGTGTGACTATACTTTAAATGGTATGGTTACACCATTTGCATGTTCTTGTTGGTGAAGGAGGGTAGGTATGGAAGTCAGTGATGCCTGAGGTCCCAGAAGTTCCAGAACGGAGGTGGGATATCACTTGGATGCTGAAATGTGGACAGGTAACAGTCAGCGTGGGCTGTGGAGAGGGTCACCCATTAGCAGAAGAACTGAAATAGATGACCCAGCTCTGCACAGGCCCTGGCCAGAGTGGAGAGAACTCAAGAATGAGTTGGCTGTGGTTGGAAAACAGGATTGGGTTGGAGCATATTGTACGGGATTTTAGAAGCAGGCAGAAAAGGTGGTCTTCTGTGCAGAAGCTATGGATTTATGATATGGAGGTGCTAAGGAGTTTGGATTCTTTTGTTCCTCTATATGATGAGCTTTTTCAACTTCAAATAAGCAGGCTGTGGGAAAGACTGCCCAAAATTGCCCATGAAAACCATTCTCTGCTTTCTGATGAAGACTGTCTCCCTCTTCATAATTAATAATAATTATTCCTTTCTTCAAACCATCTTACAAAGCACCAAAGCATTTGTTATCCAGCAAATTGGTTCAAAAGGTTTTGTTTTGTCATTCTTATTTTATTAATGAAGATACTATAACTCAAAGATATTTAGAGATTTGCTCAAGTTAGAAAGCAGTTGAGATGAACTTTACTTATTTCCATTCTTTCAAAGCAGGTTGAAAAGGAGACACATAAAGCTGTATAACATTCTTCTAGAATGTTTCATTGTTTAACATATGAGATTTATGATCACTACAACTCAGAGAAGCAAAGAACTAGCAGCATTTACATTTTACTAAGTCACAGTTATATGATATTAAAACCAATAAAAACCATGTAGCTAGTCAGCATGTGTGACCTGATATATTTGAATGTATTTTTCTCTCACGCTGAATTGATTGATTGATCATGTGTCATATTGATGCAGCTTAAGAGAAGAAAAATGAAGAATTTCATAACCAAATAATCAGTCAAGGAGCTGCACTAAAATGAGTCAGTAGTAGGGTTTAAAATGAAAACTTGGAGTTATACAAATATCTGTAATCCTATAATGCTACAAATAACACAAGAAAAATCTTTCTCATACTCTTCCCAGAAAGGTTTAAAATGAAAATTTAACAGGGATTACATCATTATTAGGGTATCTGAAATTAATAGATTTTCATGGGGAAAAAAATCAACACTACTTAAACATATAAAAGGAAAACGAAGATGTGTCTAGAACTTTCCAGAACCAGAAGTTACTTGAAAAGTGATTGGTTTGTATAAAGTACTCTATATAGTGTTATATAGAGAATATCTGTACATATCTATAATCTCCATTTCTTGATGTCTGAATGTTTGAAAATCTCCATTGTTCCACCTTTGAAAGATGAACTTAAATCACCCTAACCATATATTTCCTGCTACACTTAATTTTTACCATGTGTATGATTTTAATTTCATGAAACTTTTTAAAAAAGTTTTAAACATTATGATTGTTTTTTTCTATATGCTACTTTGCAACTTGAACTTATTTCTAATCCACCAACTTTTAGCAGTATACTTTGACTACCAGTTATGTCAAAAGAGAAAATTTGCACCTCATTCCTTCCTTTCATCCCAGTCCCTCATTGATGTATCAACTCTCTTTGGCTGGATGTACCACTATTTTTTATAAAGACAAGGTTTTAAAATGTTTACAATCTGTTGTGTAAAAATAATTATCTTCCATGCTATATAGATTCATTCCATAAAGTGAGAACAATAAGTGTTTCCAGTATTATAATTGTAGACATGTATGTGTATATAAATTATTTTTTCCTGTACGGTCAAGAAATGTGTTTGCCTATGCCTGTAACCTCAGGGACATGGAAATGATCATAAATTTGAGGCCAGCCTGGGCAACTTATCAAGACACTGTCTCAAAATTAAAAGAGAGAGAGAAATGTGTTTAGAATGGTAGAGAAGGAAATGTTACTCTATAAAATTACTAAATCTATACTGCCTCATGTGAACTCCTTCAAACATTATCTTGGACACTCTTCTTATTCTTCTACAAACTGTACCAAATCCCGTTACTTTTACTTTGATTTATAGCTGCATCTTTACATTGTATACATTTTTGTTCCTTCTTCTTGAAATTTTTGAGCTTTTTTTTTTTTGGTGGGGATAGGTAGTACTGGGGATTGAACACCGGAGGGCTCTAACTCCAACTACATCCCCCAGCCCTTTTCACTTTTTATTTTGAGACAGGATTTTGCTAAGTTGCCCAGGCTTGTCCTTAATCTTTATGATCCTAGTGTCTCAGTCTCCTTAGTCGCTGGGATTATAGGTGTGTGCCACCACGCCTGACTAGCACCTTTTCCCCTTGACTGAGAAGGGCAAATGTTTAACATTATTGCTAAAATCTTATAAATTATAATTGGTATTAATCACGCCTGCTTTGCCTGTGGAGGTGTTGTTCTTGGAGCCCTCTGGCTTCTTATTCTAATTTTTGTACGCTTTCTTAATCTTCAAAGCTGTCATTTTAGGAAGTTCCCCCCAATTTTATTTCTAGGTTATGACTCCAGTCTTGATCTCTTTTGAATTTCTTTTTATAATTTAAATTTTCCAAAGAATATTCCTGAAAATATACATAAAAAACAGAACTTTGTGTTCCTGTATTCTGAAAATAGCACTTTACTTTGCACAGGATGGAAGATTTGGCAGGATATGGAATTCTTTGTTAAAGGTTGTTCATTACAAACTTTGAAGGCATTTGAAGCCAAAATTTTAAAGCAGCTTTTCTATAAATTTTGGTATTTAGTGTGGGAAACAAAAAGTTTAGGGTCATCCTAATTTTTGTTTCTGATTTTTTATGTCTGTGTATTGGCAATGCTTGATTCAGTATTCTTATAATTAAACAATCAAAAATTATATAGGTGTGGATATTCTTGTCTTATTTTTTTCCTAAGAATTTGGTAAATGATTTTGATCTTTTCAGCTTAAAAAATTTGGGTTTCTTTTGCCTTTGAGGTTTGCTCTGATTCTAATATTTTTGCTCTTTCATCAGGGAATCTTCTAATTTTAGTTTGAATATTTATTCTGTCTTTCATCTTAATCTTCATCAGTATTTGGTGGGGTCATTTTTTTTTACATCCTTTAACTTTTTTTTTAATTAGTTGAATATGGATTTACATTTGAGGGGGAATCATTATCAAACAATCAAGAACAAATGTATGTTTACAAGCTGATGCAATGTCATGGTTTCCCCTCTTGGGTTCCCCATGGTTCTGTGTTTCCCCCAAAAGAACCCCTGTGTAAATGGACTTCTCGTGGAGGGCAGAGATCTCCTTCTGAGTTGATTCTGGGGGGGTCATTTTTACTTCCGTAAATCTTCTTTGAAAAGAAGAATCATTGAGACACACCCACACCTGCCTGCTCACCTATGCACACACATAAATTTAATCATATCTAAGCATTGCATAGATATTCTGTTGGGGTAGTTTTTTAGAGAACATTGCTTTTAACAGTGCTTTGGTTTTTAGCAATATGTCTTTTTTTTAAAAACATTGAAATTTTCTGAAATCTAGATATTTTTAAATTTTTGAGGAAAGAAAAGTAGCTGCTTTCCCCTCAACCAAAATAGTATAATTAAATTAGTAATGTCTCTCACTTTCTTTCATGTGGTATCTCAGAGTAGAGGAAATATGATTTAAGGCTCTAAGCACAGGAGCAAACCAAATTTTGCACTAGAATTTTAAAATGTAAATTTTCTTAATAATTGAATAATGATTCTTTAAAATTAGAGAGTTCCTTGCCCTCATCTCCTCGTAAAAGTTGTCTATATATAAATTAATACCATGTTGAGAACTTGGCTCATAATAAATGGTTCTTTTAGAGGATTAACTTTTTATGGTGGAGTAACAACCTTCTTTATTTTGTCTTTATTGCTTATTCGTACTCAGAAGGATATCTGTTGACTTCAGGCCTGTAGTTAATATTTGGCTCATCTTACTCCGATTGAAAAAGTATTAACCAAACACATGTACACAAGGGCCTGTATGCATGTATGTAAACATGTCAATACAAGAAAAGCTATGTTCCAAGCCAATAGTTGTCTAGCATGTTCAAGATAGACATATCTGACCTAAACTACTTGGAACATTGAACTTGGAATTTTACTTGTATGTAGAACCGTGACCTAATGTAGAACCGTGACCTAATTATCTATTAGATGCTTTTAATCTGTTATGAGAAAACTTTGTTTTTGTTTTGCTTTGATTGGAAGTAATTGTGTAAAGATACATGCTTCGGGAAGAGAGATACGTTTAAGGTGGAATATGGGTTAAGTCTTTCCTTAGCTTAAGTTTATTTCTTAGATATGTTGTTGAAAAATTGGGCATAAATGCACACTGAAATATTTTATCATTGCCTCTAGTATAATTTCAGAGATATTATCACATAGGAAAAAATGGCTCTGATATTACAATAAAAGCCGCACTTCATAATCTTCCCTTATGCCATTTGTTTTTCTTTTCAATTTTAGTTCTGTTGACTTAGTAACGTTTCTAGATACTGTGTCAAAATTTTAGTCAAATGAACAAAATAATACATGTTTCTAAGTGGAAGCCTTAACACACTTATTTAATTACATGCAGTTTCCCTTGCTTTGTACGGAAAGAATTCTGGAAGTCTCTGAGGGAAAGATGTCCCTAGGAGTGGAGAGCTAAATGGATGGTTTGGGACCCAGACCATTTTATGTGAGAGTTTGAATGGCATCTTGTGCCACCATGCCATATACTTTGTTGAAATAAGCCACATTGTTCTCATTTTACTCATCAGATTGGGCAAAGTGACTAGAAGTCAGTGTTGGTCAGCATGGACCAAACATTCCACATCCTTTTGGTGACAGTGTAACTTAGGACATTTAAGGAGAGAAATTTGGCAAAATATTTTATAATTTAGTCTATGTATTTATATATGTGTATACATGTAAACATAGGGATAAGGATGTTCTCTCTGTCTTTTTCTCATATAACAAAAAACTGCAAATAATTTAATGTTCACCTTAAAATCCTAATCCTAATTAAATAAACTATGATACAATAATATCATAAAAATATTATATGTAATTATATATAGGAGCACTATGTAGCCATTAAAGAATGAAGTATGTCAAAATATACCAATAAATAATGATGTTCAAGATGTATTAAATGAAAAAGTGTTTTAACTGTATGGTCTGTCTCCAGATGTGTAAGGAAAAATCTTCTCTACACACATGTGTACATACAGAGCTTATATGTACATGGACAATTTTTGAAAGGATATTTAAGAAGCCTCTTGAGTTGGCAAGGCCTTAGATAAGTCCATCATCTGAGTCTTATGCTCTTCCGTTTTATGTCCTGTTGTACTCTTTGATATAGTTTTTACATGAGCACATACTATTTTGTAGTAAAAACCCCAGAAGCTAAGATTTGGAACTACAGTAAGAGGAGATTGAGGGGATGGGTGGCACAGACCTTCCAGGAAGAGGTAACATGAAAGAGTACCTTCTGCACTCCAGAGGTGTGTGCCTTTTTATTGACCAATGTCCTGATTTTAAATGTCCTCTTACCCTTCTCAGGGGACTAAGAGGAGCACAAAGTAGCTTGGAGTAAAGACCGTATGCCACCCTCGAACCCTCTCCAAATGATCTGTGTTCCTAAAAAGTCCCATTAATAAACAGAAGCTTGAGAGGAGCATGGAAAGAAGATACTGTCTTTACTAAAGAAATGTTTCTGGGTGGGCTGGAGGGGGTGGCTTGGCAGTTACGGCGCTTGCCCTGCACACACAGGAACACGGGTTCAAACCCCAGCACCATGTACCCAATGAAGTGTCGCAGCAACAAAATTGATTCTGTCTTTCTCTCTCTCTCGGTGTCCCTCTCTCTCTTAATGGCTAGGACTGTACTAGGGAGTCAGACTGCTGGGAGTCACTGTTGTCCAGTGGTTAAGACAGATTCAGCCAAATCACTGGCTTCAAAATGCAGCCCCACCATGGACAAGTTGCTTATTCTCTACATTTGCTTACTTAATCTGTTTCCTTACGTGCAAAATGGGGACCTTGTTGTAGGAACCCCTTCCCCCAGCACAAAGGGCTCTCCCAGAAGGAAGGAGAAGGCAACCTGGCACAATCAGTGACGTGAACAATTCAGTTGCAACTCTGCTGCAATGTAGGGTGGTCACCCATCAGACTGCAGTTCCCATTATGTTACCATACAGGGGAGAGAAAGGGGCTAGCCTGTGGAGAACTGGCAGAGCGTAAGACAAGGGCCACACGGCATTCAGGGCCCAGCCTTAGGATCTTAATCTGTTAGGCCAGTGCTGGCAAGAATATTTGGTGTCACGTGTTTCTGTGCGAAAATCCGGCAATAATTATAGTGCCTATTTTATAGAGTTGTAAGAATTAAATGAGTTATTACTATGAATAGAGAGATTGAAACAGAGCCTGCATCAAAATTCTGTAAAATTACTTTTTGAAAATATAATGCAATTTGTACTTAACAGTAGAGTTGGTTTTCTTGCAAAAAAATGTAATTTAAGTATATATAAATTGAATCTTAGTGATTTATAGTAATCTCAGAGAAAATTCCTGCCACTTTTTTAATGTTAAGGTCTCCTTTTGTATGCCTGTGTTTCAGATTTTCTTTTTTTTTTTTTAATTTTAAATTTTTTATTTTTGAACAACCTTACGAGATTTTAACAAAATAATATAAAATGTGTATAAAATGTGTATATATTCTGGATATTGCAATTATCCCCAGGAGTGCCCCCCCCAATTACCCTCCCTTATCCCTCCCTTCCCCTTCCCATTATAACTCTAAAGAAAGTATTAGGTTGTAAAGCATTACATCTTATCTGGATTTAACTCAGATTTTCTTTTTATTCCTGTTTTAAAACAATTGGATTATGAAATACCTTGGGGTCCTTTGTTTTGTTTGGGGTTTTTTTTGCACATTTCTTGTGCATGTATCCATTGATTTTGATCTTGGATCTGTACATTTATAATATCCATCAAGTTGGGAAATATTTTTTTAAAGAAAGAAGGACAGTGAGAGAGACAGAGAGAATCAATTTTTATTGAGTTTTTCATGTGGCTTTCGTTGCTCTGACACTTAGTTGTGTATGTGGGTGCTGGGGTTTGAACCCGTGTACTTGCGCATGCTGTGCAAGTGCTGTAACTGCCGAGCCACCACTCCAGCCCTGGGAAATATTTTTTGAGAGTCAATTTTATTTTTTTTCATGTGGATTTTGTTTTTCTGACACTTATTCGTTGTATGTGGTGCTGGGGTTCGAACCCAGGTAGGTCCTCACCCTTGCCAGGCAAGCACTCTACCACTGAGCCACCTCTCCCATCCAAACTGGGAAAAATTTTGGCCATGATTTCTTCAAATATATTTATCCTTTGCCCTAATCAACATACCTCCCACCCCTGTCTCTCTTCTCCTTTAGAAATTCCATTTACACAGGTTTGTGATTTAAAGTTGTCTCATAGCTCACCTAGACTCAGTTTCTTTATTTACTTTTTAGGACTTTTTTCCTTCTGTTTGGTTTTGGGAAGTTGCTGTTGCTAGGTCTTCATCATTAATCTTTGCATTTGTGCTGTCAAACCTGCTGTTTATCCAATCTAGTATATTTTTAATCACAAACATTGGTGACTTCCTCAACTGGCCCTGTTGTTCAAGTCTTTTTTGGTCTCTTCTACATCTCCACTTAACATAGTCAGCATTTCTTATCAGTTCTTGAGCCTAAGACATTCCCTCAACAACAATGTTAGTGCCTTTGTCTACTAATTTCATCAAGTGTCATTTCTGAGTCAGTTTCAACCGATTCATTTTTCTTCTAATTATGAGTTGTATCTTTCTGCTTCTTTTTGATTGGGGAATGCCTGATTTTGTGAATTTTATCTGATTGGTGCTGGATATTTTATATTCCTAAAAGTTTTAACTCTGGTACACCCTATTGCCTGGAGTTTACCTCTCCCTGCCTCTGTGTTGATGGAGGCCTTCTCTGACCGTACTACCGGAACCGAACTTGTCAAGCTCGGTCTCTTACACTGTTGTGCCGCTCTTCAGACCCTGATTATGTTGGACATCATATTTGTCTCTCTATATTCATCAGCCTCCCTCACTGCATAGGACAGAACTCTGTGAAGCCTTTGCCTGGGTCTGGTTTGTTCACTGCTGAACCCAGAGCCTACGACAAATCCCAGGCACGTTGTAGGCCCTCAGTGAATATCTGTTGAATAAATGAACAAACACCATCCTGTGATGCCACTGCCTTCCAAAGTGGGTAATATAAGAATTCTGAAAAGAGACTAAGTGAGTAAGGGTTTTCCATGAAGCAGGAACGACAGATGTTCAACCGTCAGAACAACTAGAAAAGAAAGGTCTGATGTGGATATTCAGGAAAATGTTGATGTGATTGACTCCACTTCTTCCCTTTGACATGGAAATCCTAGTCAGCCAACTGCTTTTTTAAGGTGTTTTCCCAGAGTTTAGAAAAGTCTTCACAGACTCAGCGTGCTGCGTAGTTTTTGCAGTGGCAATGTAATAAAGCATTAGAGCTAACATTTATCTTATACTTTCCTTTGTGTCTGTGTACATTCTCCACCCCCTTCCTCCCCTATGAACTCTGTGCTTGTAGAAAGGACGCCTGGAGCTCAGTGATGGTCAGGAGGAGCGGTGGCCTGCCCTGGGGCACCCATTGCAGTGTGTCTTGTCCTTGACCTGCAGGAAGGGCGCTTGATGGGCTGACCCAGGACGTTGAGCCTCACTGAGTATCCGACCTTCTCCCTTTTCTATGAATTCTGTGGCAAACATGCCAATTTAAGCAGTGGTTTTTGTGATGAAGCCTCAAGTAACTAGACCCGGAACATATCTTCATTTACTTCATTCAGCTCGGCAGATGGAAACTACTTTCATTGCTACCACATTGTCCTGATTTAAATCAGGGACCTGATGCTGAAAAGGGGGCTCTGTAGCAGATTAACCAAGCCCCAAGTTAAAACTGTTCCGTTCTTGTTTGTGTTTCTTGGGGTGTTTTCCTGATTCTATTTCTGACAGAGTCTTTGAAGAATAGTTTTCTTTTGTGAGTTAGTAAACGGAATTTTTTTCTAAAAATAATGAATGTATATCTAAGAGTTTGAAGTATATGCATATGCTTTTAGAAGAAAATATTTTCATTAATTTACCAAAGAAAAGTATTTGTTTAGGGAGAGTTCTTGAAAAAACAAAATGTTAAGATAAAATATTCTTTAAACTGGTAAACTTTCCCCATGTATTTAAAAACAGGTTATTTAAATTAAATTGGGCAACAAGAGTATTTTGCTTCTGATTCAAGGAAGCACAAAAATGCAAACAGATTTTTTTCATGACATAGATGGCTTTCTAAAATAGCCATATTTACATATAAGACAGAGATATAGAACCCTAGGGATCTATTTTCGAAATGGAAGTGTGTGATTTTGTATCTTATATGTTAAATTTGAATAGTTCTTATTTTTAAGCTTAAAATAAGTATGCTTTTAGTACTCCAGTACCATGTGACTTTAACTACAGCTTATGTTTCTTTCCAAAAAGCAGTTAGAAGAGGAACTTGGGCTTACCAAGTACTTGAACAGTATTCTTTCATCTTGGTGTTTACAAACTCTCACTTAGCAAAGCAGGGGTCACATGCAAACTCTTGAAATAACAGAGCCACTGCTCTTTAGTTCCTGCCAAGCATCCTTCCCCACTCAACCTGAACATTGTATTTTCATGAGCATTTCACAATATTTCTCATCCCCCTTCCCAGTCTTGACCCACTGACCCAAGAATCAAGAAAATGTCATGTTAGTGCCTACTAATTAGTGCACCCAGAGAGCCTTTTCATCTGGCCTTTCAACCTCCTGGAGGAAGGAGCACAAGCTGTCACTTGCATCATGCAGGGAAAATGAGCCTTTACTACATTTCCCTGTTTAGCAAACAGCCGAACAAACCCAGCTGAACTTGAGATGAATATGCAGGTTAGGAAGAAATTAACCTAAATATTCTGCTGTTTGCATGATTGTCTTACAGATGACGCAATACGGCTTCATTGAAATGCCCATAATGGACTGCCACTCCTGAGATTTTCACTGGAGCATTGCTGTTGCCTCATTCTTGCATTTCGATATTATCATACTCATTTGGTGAAATTATTTTAAGGGAAGAATAGCGTGGTTAAAAAATTGAGTAGCACATTAACGCATTGAAGTTTCCCTTGTTTTCAGACAGGTTTCTGGAAAATGCTGTAGTTTGTTAGTGAGCATATTTGGTTTGAGTGCTCATTAATCAGTGCTGTTGGGCCAGGGTCTCCTGAGCCTTCTGGGTTTGGGGGGAATCAGCTACTGTAATTAAAGGAATGAAATATATCATGGTTACAAACTTACCACTTCAGACAATTGAGGGTTTTATACTAGTAGAATTAATCTCTTTAATTTTTTTTCTTTAGGTGTTTAAGATAGAAGTGCTAATGAATGGAAGAAAACATTTTGTTGAAAAAAGGTACAGCGAATTTCATGCCTTGCACAAAAAGGTAATGTTTGGTTTTTGTTCTTAGCCTCCTTTTCCCTATATGACAGCTAGTATGATGTTAAGACTCCTTTCTGTGGTTCTAGGAGCTTTAACATTTCTTGTGTATGTATGGTTCCTATTATTATGACATATCCTTTTAAAATGGATATTCAGTCTCTTAAAGGTGTGGTCCCTGAGTAGGTAGGTTTTTTTGTTAAGATCACTTGCATATACAAACCTGAGGCTGCAAGCCATTTGCAGTGTATTGCATTGGGCATTATAGCTTCAGAAAGAATAAGACCCAGACACTATTTTATCCATGAAATATGTTTATTGTTCTGTACAAAACGGGAAAACAAAGTAGGTGATCATTTTATGGGAAAAGTTAATTAAACTCAACATATACTTCTATGTGCCTGGATAAGAAAACATACATGTATGTATATATTGAAGACTGGGGAACACATGTAAAAGAGGTTCATTGCTCCTTGTCTTCTTTTGAATTGTACATGGCCAGTTTGAAAGATTGATATTCCAGCTCTAGAATCTATTTCACTAAAAGTTTTACATACAAGAAACAGAAATATAAAAGTAATAACTGATTTTTAGGTAATGAGAAGAAAAGTAAATATTTTTATCTTTTAACTAAATTTAATTTTTGCAGGTTACAGATTATTATTGGGGTACTGAAATTATCTTAACAACTAGAAATACCTTGTGAAACTGCCCAGAAAAATAACCATGTCTAAGTCAGAGCAATGTTACTATTTTTCTTTCATATGTATGAAACGTGTATGTACATATGAATGTATGTATATTTATATTTATCTACCCACATGGAATGTATATATGAAATATATACATGTACATACAATATATGACATAATTAATTCTCCTCATTTGTTAGGTAAGAAGTTAGATGATTAGATACTAAGTATGTATGTGGAGTATAGTAAGAAAGAGTCATTTCTTTACATTTCATTAATGACCTCTTAAAGTTTCTGGGAAATGTCATTGTATAAATAATGTGATAGTGTACTAACTCTGTATTTAAAGTTTTTTAACTTGTTGTCAGATTAAGTTCTCCCACTCTTTTAGGAGATAACATAAGTGCGTATAAACTTGAGCAGGATGTTGAGAGGTTAGTGAGTCTGGTGCCCTCTATTTTCTTTTAAGGGGAGCTCTAAGTTGTCCATGTACATTTCTGTTAGGATGGCAAGGGATAACCCAAATTGAATTCTATAATTAGAATTTTTTAAGTTCAGGTTCACTTCCAAAAGAAACATTACAGGTGAATACAGATTTAGGCCCAGTGTTGCCAGCAAATTTTCAAAAGCACCAACCCCAGAGGCCCCCAAGAAAAACAAACCTGAAATCTAGGTCTCCCTTCCTTCTCATGGAATTTTGTTTTCATAGGAAACAGGCCCTGGAGTGGCTCTGCTGGGTACCTGATGAACTTATTCTCTCCAGGGAGAGTAAGACCAGATCCCACCACCCAAACCCAACTCAGTCTGCCAGCCAGTCTGGAGTGGACAGCCTGTTATATGTAGTTCTCTTCCTAACCACTTGGGTCAGCACCCAGCACTGCATGACCCCACAAAGCCCAGCTGTCCTCTGGAGATACTGGGGGAGCAGCTCACAGGGAAGCACAGCTGGGTGATTGCCAATTAGGCCAGCTCTGAGCACAAGGCAGCCTGGGCTGCTGCAGTGGAGGCTCACTCACCCTCTTCTCTTCTCTAATGCAATTTGTTTTCTTCTGCAGCAGAAGACCTTCTCCCCAGTAATCTAGACAATTCTTAAATAGTTGAAGTAAAAAAAAATCCTAAATTTTCTAGGACTTGTTCTTCTCTCAATTTCTAAAGTTCTATTAATAATTTTAGCCAGTGTGATAATTCTGTAATGGATTCTACTAGAGTTAATAGTATAGAAAATTTCAAATCCCTCAATTTTGCATATTTTTAGCAGGCTTCTTAAAATATTTGAGGCATCATCACAAGAACATAGCAATAAAAATAGCTTTGTTGGGCAGAGTTTTAGTTGGGATGCACTATCTAATCTTATGCAATATAGAAGGGGTAGCCACTGCTAGAAGTCTCCTTTACTTGCCCTGTTTGATTGTGTTAGATTTCACAAATGCTAATTATAAAGGTAATTAGACCCAAGTAATAGTAAGATGTAAAAAGAAATATAATTCTGTAATCTTGATTGTAAAATTGTTTGGTAAGAAGGATTAAATGGGTAAAAAACTTTAATCCAGATACTATACTGTGCTTTACTGATTGCTGCTGATTGTGTGGTCTCATCGTCCTATTACAGTTTTCCTTATTTGAATTTTGTGACAGGCTCTGAATGTTACGTGGACGCAAAAAATGTGTTCCCTTAAATGTAGTTGAAGCTATTGTCATTTAATTTTCTTTAAATATTCAGCTATTTCTTCAGTGTATGTAATTTATTGTTTTCTGTCATGATTTTTCTCTTTTTTACATTGTATTTTACTTTTACTTAAAGTGTTTAGCCAGTGTCCCCAAGATGGCTCTAAAATAATATATGAGCTATTTGCAATGCTTCACACCTTTGAGATAATGGTGAATAGCTTCTGTCCATGCACTGCAGCCACACACACACGCACAGAATGCCTCCTAACTGAGGCAGAAACTAAAAACTGTTATCCATTTGACAGTTGGGTTACTATTAAAGAAAGTCTTTAAGGATTATTATATCTCCTGAACTTTTGTAATTGAGAATATTATTGTTTAAATTTTTCTTAGATTTTTTCCCTGCCTTTTGGAAAACTTTAAGAGTTTCTTCTATGTGTACATTGTTTTTTCTCCCTTCAAGTTGTTTTTAGATTATAGAGCTTAAGTCTTATAGGATGTTTGAGGGCAGGGGAAATAACCCACTGTTACCAACATCTTAATACAAGTTATATATCATCTCAATACAATTCTGATTTTTCTATCATTTATTTTCTTGGATTTTTAAAAATAAACCTTGCTGTGCTAGAAATGTTTCCACATAGTGGTCACTATGGTATAGATGTTAAGTATACAGGCTTTGGAAGAAGATTCCCAAGCCTGCTTTACCTTTTCCCAGCTCTGAGTTCTTGAAGTAAGTTATAGGATCTTTCTAGGACTTGGTCTTCTCTCAAATTCTCAATTTCTGGTTCCTCTTTTGTAGTATGAAAATATAGTAGTATCTTCATTGGATTGTTTTATGGTCTAAATGAGATCACATGTATCACACTGTAAACTTTTAATAAAATATATATATCCATACTCAAGATTATTTCCTTAAGCTTGATTATAAAAAGAAACATTCCTCTGTTAAAGAGTATGATGTTTTTATATCTCCTGATACAAAAAGATATATATACATATATATATATGTGTGTGTGTGTGTATATATATATATATATATATATATCTTTTTTAAAAAGAGAGAGAGAGAGGGACAGTGAGAAGGAGAGAAAGAAAGAGAAAGAGAGAATCAATTTTATTTAGTTTTTCTCGTGGCTTTCATTTGTCAGACACTTCATTGGGTACGTGGTGCTGGGGTATGAACCTGCTTCCCTGCACATGCAAGGCAAGTGTCGAAACCGCTGAGCCACTGCTCCAGCCCCTCTCCTGATATATATTAACAAATTACTTTCCAAAATGGTTATGGCAGATTTTTAATGCAACTAGAAAACATGAAAGTGTAAGGCTCACAGCATCTCATCAACATGAACTTATCCCTCCAAAAATTGTATTTGTATATTTGGTCAGCATGTGTGCCTTTTTGTTGTTTTAATTGGTATTTCTTAAGTTGACTTACTAGTTGTAGTCCATTTTTGAATAGTCTATTCATTGCTTTCTTGTGTATCTACTAGGTCTCATGGTTTTTGCTTATTAGTTTTTGTGGCCTGTTAATAAAATATTAGCCATTTGCCTAAAGTATTTTTTGCCAAATGCCTTTTTAATTTTAGTTATAAAGTTATTTAATTTACAAAAGTTTTATATTGTTAGATTATCTGATATGTCCATTTTTACTCTTTCAGATTTGTCATTTCTTGTAGAATTAGGATGAGTATTTGGTTCCATTTTCTTTTAGTTTTTTCTAAATTGATATTTTTCAAAGTGTGAACTCTGGACCACGTAAGTGCAGATTCCAGGGTGCTGCCTCAGTCACACTAAATCAGATGGTGCTCAGGAATCTGCACATTAAACCACCCCCGACCAGAGGATATTAATGCTGATCCAAGTTTGAGAATTACTAGTGTGGGTTATATTTTTACTCAGACATAGCCCCTCACACACACACAGCCACAAGGTGTAGAGCCACACTGCTCAATGTTTTAAGCCATGTAAGGCTTTCCTTTCTCTTACCTGCCTTATCCAGAATGTCACTAAATCCTGTTAATTCATTTTTCCAAATTTTTATCATATGCACCATCTGATTTTTCATTTTGTACTCCTGCTATCCCAGGCCAGAACTGTGCTACTGTATATTAGTGTTGCTTTACCCATTTCTGATCCCCACCTTCTTTTCCATTCTGTGCTATATAAGAGTTTTCCTACGTAACCTTTTCATCTGCATTCTCCACTCACTCTGGAATGGGTCTGTATTATCTACCACACCATAGACATTGACTCTCAAGGCCAATGTTCTCATGTTGTGTCCCGGTATCACTTTAACAACTCACCAGACCTCTAGAGGCTTAAACAATGTGCCTTTATTATTTCACTCTAAATGGTAGGTGGGGCTACAGTGCTTCTGGGGGCCTTAGGAGAGATTCCATGTCCTTGCGTTTTCCAGCTTGAAGAAGCTTCCCATCTTCCTTGCTTCATGGTCCTCTTTCATCTCCAAAGCCAGTAATCATCCTCCAACTCCTGCTTCCATCGTAACATCTGCCGTCACATCTCTCTGTGATGTTAACACGCCTGCCTCTTCCTGTGGTAATACTGAGCCCAATAATCCAGGATAGGCTTCCTCTTTCAATGATTAATTTAAATTTATCTGGAAAGACCCTTTTCCAGATAAGAGAATACATTCTTAGATTCTGGGGTTTAGGAATTCTTGGGCGTCATTGAGAAAACCTTCTGTCTACATCAAACCCTTTATTGGGCTGACCCCATTTCTCACTGTTCCTCCTAAGGAAACTTAATGTCAGCCCAGCCAGTCTGTCTCTCTCGGCACATAAGTATATGCTGTGACAATCACCACCTCTGTTTTGTCATGCTGAATGTCCTTCTTCTGTGTTCTGACCATTCAAACCAATCCAGGATGTTAATTTCTCCTTCCATGCCAGCTTCCTTTGTTTCCTAATTTCTTTGTTCTTGGAATTGCTGTTCCATCTAGAATAGAGATTTCTACTTCAACATTCAGAACATCTAGCATGTTGTTAAAATTTAGTCATCCCTAAATTTTGTCTAATTAGAAGATACTTTTTTTTTTAAGGAGGGAACGAATCTTATCTTTTAAATCTTCCTGCTGTTAGAGTGTTGGGCTCATATTAGGCATTAAATAAGTATTTACAAAGGCGGTATTTGGAGAATGCCATGCATATTTTCATGTGGGAATTTATGTCCACTTAATTTTGATTGCTGGTCCCACAAGACTTGGTTCGTCATAGCTCCTACTCTGCTAGCACAGAGTGGGGAAGACACCACAGCCACATTGAGACAAAGCAAGGACCCCTCTTGTTCTTTGTAACAGGGTGCCCTTTGACGGCTCAGGCACAGCCTCCTGTGAGCCCTCCGGCTTGGAAGTGCCTCCCCTTGTGCCCAGCTGCTGGGTCCAGGATCCCCTGTAGCTGATTAACTTGTCATTTTCAGTGTTGTGCTTGAGAAGAATTTTACCTTTGTAAACCCCAGATCTCGTGCAGGGGTAGGGGAACCTTCCCTGCATTGCAAACTGTTAAGCAAATTTTAATTTTCCTGCCTTCCCAGCTGTTTTCCGTCAGTTCCAACCCACCCTTTTATTCACGAAGTTTTCAGTGAAATATGGTGCTGGTTCATTTTAAAATTAACTGTCCTCATTTTTGTTATTGCCTACATTGGGCTTAAGTCAAATAGTGCATTCTTTTCTATTTAATTTAATGAAGTACACATTTCAGAAGAATCAGAAAACTGCTGTATGGGATCAAACCAAGAGAACCACATCCCATGCACTGTCTCCAAAGGGAAACCTGAGAGAATGGGGGTGACAGTATGGGGGTAAGATTGTGTTTTGCCCCCAGTGTCCTTGTTGCTTCAAATCGTTTTCCATTCTTTTTGTTCATGTACTTTGGTAAAACTATTTCTCATCCTTCCTGGGGAAAATGATTGATTTTCTAACTGATGTATATGTCAGCAAGTCTATATGGAGTAAGTGCTATGTAGATTTTAACAGTATAGAAAGGAAAAGGAAGTGGTCCCACCAGGAAGAGCGGATTGTGTTTGTGGTATCATGGAATCTGATCCTTATCTGCATGGATCAGAAAGGCTGTTTGCCTGGATGCAGGGAGGCCAGGCCAGTTAATCATCACAGGAAGTGGCAGAGGAGCATTTATCTCGTAAGCAGCTGAGCCCTGCTGGAAACATATTGTCTCGGGTTTGTCTCTCATCTACAGCAATTCATTACACACCTACCAGTGTGTCACAGGTCTGGCAGCTATGATGATTGGCTTCCTCAGTGCTGCTCACACCAATAAAAAGGGAAATGTTTTTAGTGCTATATCTTTGGGATTTAAAGCAGGGGGGGTGGGGGAGACCAATAATGGAGTTAATTTTCTGAAATATATGACAAGTTGTGATTCAATCTTTTTTTAAAGAGAGAAGCCATTTTTATTTAGTTTTTCATATAACTTTCATTCCTCTGACATTTTGTTGTGTACATGGTGCTGGGGTTTGAACTTGTGCATGCAAGGCAAGTGCCATAACCTCCAAGCCACTGCTCCAGCCCCTGATTCAGTCATTTTAAAGGATATTTCTGTATGTTTAAATTCAAAATTAGTAAGCTTATTACCACAGGATAATCGAGTACTTTGACATTGTTCTTCTTGGGAAGTCCCTCAGATAGTACAGAGATGAGCTGTCTGTTTCCTCGCAGGCAATCATGCATCCCTCCTCCTCTCTTGCATTATCAACTTCCCCCCTCCACACTGGATCCCCCATCAATAAGTGAACGCAGAACAGTGGTTTCCATTTTACAAAACAGAGCCCACTGTGGGCCATCTGCCCCTTCCCCTTCTCTGAAAATCCCTTCAGGGGGGAGCCTGTGCTTCCCTCCACTTCCCTCGGTACCCCACATCATCATTTGGTGTGGCCTGGTCACGACCCCCCTTCTTGAAACACTTGAACTGCTTTTCTGGCAGAGCTTGCTGTTCACGCCCTGTTCACTCACTGCCCTCCCCTCACACTTGGATCTCTCAGCTTTGGCCCTCATATTAGTTTTCCATTGCAACATAATAAATTACCACAACCACAGACTTATGACTTAAAAATAACAGAGATTTCTTATCTCCAAGTTTCCGTGGGTCAGGAAGCTGGGCACAGGCTTCCTGGGTTTTCTGCTGAGCTTCTTACCTGGCTGAAATCAAGGTATCGGTCAAGAATGTGATCCCTGAGGCTCGGGATCTTCTTCTGAGGTCATTCAAGCAGACTTCCATGTCCTGTCATTGTAGCACTGAGCCCCCCCCCCTCCCCTTTTTATCTTTCTTTGGTGGCTGTTGCGAGAGTAGCTCTCAGCTCCCAGAGACCACCCTCAGGTCCTAGCCATGTGATGGCTCTTGCAGCGTGGCATTCTGCTAGAACTGAGGCTTAAGTAACACAGGGTGATTATGTAAGTGACTGCCCCACCACCTTCACCAGGTCCTGCCCACAGCCGAGCTAGGGGGTTATGCAGAATGTCTATACCATGGGGCATTTTTTTGGATTCTGCTTACCACAGGCTTTTTTCTCCATTTGGACCTAACTCTCACTTTCATCTCCCGTAGTTCCTTGGCTATAAATAGACTTGCACATTTCTGACTCCCAGGTTCACAGACACTTATACAACTGCTTACACATCACCCCAACCGGGATACCTGCTGGGCATCTCTGACTTAAAATCTCCAAACAGAACAATGGATATGTTAGGAGTCTCTTTAGTTGCATATGTTATAAACTTAACTATATTTGTTAAGCAGGTAAGAGTTTTATCATTCTTGCACACAGAAAGTTAAAGGTAAGCAGTCCAAGGTGATGGACTAATCCAGAATATCTATACTCCAGGCACTCCTGTAAGCCTGCATCACCAGCCCTACCTTCACATATGACTTTCACACTTCTGATGACAATATAGCTGCCATCCCTCCAGGCATTGCTTGCACATTTCTGGCAAAAAAGAAAAAAAGAAAAAAAAAAGAAATAATGCTTCTTCCTTGGAAAATAGGAGCTCTGCCCCATGGACTTGTACTGCATTACATGAATAACTCTGGCCACTGTAATTACAAGGGAACTTAAGAAATCAATATTTTTAGCTTAGCATGTTGGCACCCTGAATGATATTATTTTTTTAATTGTTGTGGTGATGGTGAATTTTTAGTTTTTGATTTATAAAAAGGGAATGAGTATTGGGCAGGCAGCTAGCAGTGACAGCCATGTCCCCTATTCATGTGGAATCAGATTTGGCCAAAGTGACTCTAAAAAAAAATAATGGTGATATTAGCAGATCCCACATTGCTCCTCTCTCACATGAACATCTGGAGCTGTTGAGGCAGTTTTGTGATCATCAGAGACCCAGGCTCCTGTAGCTATGCCATTCTCAGTGTGGGGCGTCTGCCTCCTCATCAAAGGTGGCTGCTATTGTGTGGGCAGTTTGGCTATCAGGAAGGAAGGAAAAAAAGAAGGCAGTCTTTGAGAATCCTCCCCGAAAGTTGCACATGTACATCTGGTTACCAATCTGTGACCAGAATTCTGTCCCCCAGCCACACATAGCTTGAGGCGGGGAGGGTCTGGGAAATGGGTTCTTTATTCTGAATGGCCACATGCTGCCCTGAAGATCAGGAGTTGTGTTCTGTAGAGCACAGAGGGAGTGAATTGGGGGTGGGGGTACTAGTACGTGAGCCACTTACTCCAAACCTAGCATTCTGCTACTTTTCAGTAAGTGACAGCCAGATCTCTCATAATATAGCTGCCAGGGGAAGTAAAAAAACCTAAGAGCAAAGGTCTTTCTTGGAGCTACCCTAATTGCTTCTACTTTACACCCCGCCCCACAGCTTTCTGTCTGCCGTGGAAATCCACAGCTGGCACACAGTCGAAAGCACCATTCCTCTTGCCCAGGTTTTTGTAGGAGTTTCTGACTACTCTTGCTGCTCTTACTCCAGCCCTTGTATAGTGCATCTTGCTTCGAAAACCCAGCATGATTTCCTGAAAGTCAAAATTGTATACCATCACCCCTTGCTTAAACCATTCAGTTTGCTTCCCATTTAAAATGATACCAATTCCCAGAAAATTACTTCAAAATTTTGTTGTATTAATTTCTTTTACAAAATAAATTGATTTTTGAAACTTTTTTTTTCTTTCTTTTTACCTCATTTACTGGACTTTTGGTTTTTTCAGGAAAAAGGTATGCCAGTGTGAAATATCAATAGTAGCAACTACCAGAACACAAAACTGTTGTTCTAAAACCTAAATAATCATGACAACTAAGTGAAGACGTTTTTGACAAAATTTCAGCACAATGATTTTCTACTCCCCTTTTTTTTTGGAGATGGCAATGTTTTACTTTCTTTTATTGCCCCCTTCCCCACATAATGTCATTATAATTAACAGACATCATTCTTGTTTTTTTTTTTTTTTCTGTTTCTGTTTGCAGCTTAAGAAATGTATAAAAACTCCAGAAATCCCTTCTAAACATGTTAGGAACTGGGTCCCAAAAGTTTTGGAACAGCGACGGCAAGGCTTGGAAACGTATTTACAGGTAAGATATGTTTGGATCTTCAATTAATATAGTGTAGTTTAAATAATTGTGTCGTACTGTTTTTTTTTTTCAGGAGATATGAGTGTGATACAAAATATATTAGGAAGCCAAAAATTCTCTATTAAAATAAAGGAAGTTTTAAAATTATTAACATGTTGTTGGTTGGTTCATTTACTTTGACTGGGTTCTATTTAAAACTGGTTTATGTGCTAGGGATGTGAGATGTTGGTACAAAGGAGAAAACGGATGTGAAGAGGGCTTGTTCCGGTTTTTAATTCAACTCTACAGAGTACTTTGTTTTCATGATTTGTTTCCCTTCCAAGGTTAGTTGCTTTCTCATAGCAATCCCAGCCTTCAGGTTTTGGGTGTTTGGGGTCCAATTGGGGTTGTAGTACAAAGTGAATTTTCAGCAGTCCTGGCTGACACACCTGTGGAAGCACATTGAGACGGGTATGTGAAAATTGCTATGATGAAGTGTCACCTTCTTTGAAAATTAGAGCGTGTGTGTGGGAAGAACACCATTAGGAGGGCTTCTGCAGCTGAGAAGAGAAGCCAAACTGCCTGAGAGGAGACAGGAAACTACCTGAGGACGGAAGAGCAAAGGAGAAAGGCTGAGAGTTTCCGCTTCTCTGAATTTTAAAACAAAAGGCCCCAGAGCACTGGGGTGCATGTTCAGTGAAGTCCAGAGTACGCTCAGGGCAGGGGCCAGGTGGCTGCCTGAGGTCTGCTGGTGCACCCCATCTGAGCCAGCGGGAAGTGATACTTGGGAATCACTGGGGTGGCAGGACAGGGGACAGGGCGGGCGCATCCTGCCTCTGAGAAGCAGGAAGTCAAGTAAGAGTTACGAACACATTCATGACTAATTCTGAGACATGTTACATCAGGGAATCAGCAACCACAACGTGTCCTTGCTTTGCTGTCTTAGGGAAAGTTGGGACTGTGTGACGCTCCTGTGCTCTTTCCTCTCTGGAGCTTTTGTGGATAGTTGTGCCTGAATCACTGGTGATTGGATGCTGAGGAGAGGCTGTCTCCGCAGCACACTTGGTGAAAATTCAAAGGACTTTCTTAATCCAAAGGTGCCAGGAGTCTGTTCCTGGCCTCCTGTAGTTGACCCGCTCTTTACAATATTCTAGTAGGAAAACTGGCATGCTGGAGGCTGCTGGGAAGTCTGAGGAGCACTTTCTTCACTGTTTATGCTCTTTTGCTTTTGACCTTGGTGGAAGGGTTCATCACTGCCTCCCCCTGAGGGTGAAAGCTTAAAGGAAACGTGGATCACCAATCACAGGATTGTGTGTGGCGTGTTCCCTGAGACTCTGTATGTGGAGCTGGGTGACTCCTGTTGCTTCAGGCAACTCTTCAGAGCAAAAATCGAACCAAAAAATAAAAATAAAAAAAAAACAAAAAACGAGACTTCAGAATTTCTGTGCAAAGGGTAAAAACGCATGTTCTCTATAATTAAATAGAATAGGTAAACAATGCATTTTCATTTGTAAGCCAGATTTTCCACAGATATTGTATATCTTCAAGCTTTAGTTCTAAAGAAAGCTTTATTCTTTTCTCCCTATTGTATTTGACACATGACTTCCATTACTACTCAGTGTAAACATTTTAAGTTGTTTGTACTTTGGATATAAATATGTGGATAAAATCATCTGGCACAGAGAGGAGTTTATAGTGACACTCAAATTGAGCTTAGAAATTTTCTATTCTCAGAAATAGGGCTTGAAAGATGCGGTTGAAGGGCTGAGAGGGCCTGTTTCCTGTTGTGCTTTTAATATTCAGTTTGTCGTTACTAATACCCCCAGGGAGTTCAAGGGAGTAAGTACTTCTCTCTTTTCTACCCAATTCTGTCTGCCTGCAATAGGAGCTAGATGGAAGTTGCACAGATGACTGAATACTTTATTAATCCTAAGTGATTAATACCCGGGCGAGGGGTAATTTGTTGATTTTTAGTATTTAACTTTTTTTCTTAATAAGATAGGTAGTATTACTGTTTCTTCTGCTTGCCCATCTGATTCCAGTTAGACACCAGTCAGAACCACAGAAAGTAGGTGTCTGGCAGCTCTCTTCCACAGGCACCGTCTTGCTGCTAGTCCATCTGGAGAGTATGCACCTGATCTGGTTCTTGAGCCTGAGAAAGTACTAATATCTCCAAGCTGTGGTGTCTTAAGCCCAATTATATCTTTATAGTTTTATAATGAAGACATGTCTTCAAAACAAAACACTACAGGATCAAAAAATTAAAACAGAAAGCTGGAGAAAGCAGACCTTCTAGATATGGGTATTAGGGCTACAGAGTTGACAACCTCTTCCCAACCACTTATCCCAAGGAAAAGCCTACCTGACTGTGTGCTCCACCCACACAGTCTTTCCACTCTGGAGAGAGGCCTGTGTGAGCACCCTTCTGACATCTCCCCAGAAGAGACTTATCTTGGCCACCCAGGCTGCTTTCTCATTATATCACCAGGCATTTGAAGAATACAACGAGCAGGAAGGAAAAGACCAAGATGAGCTAAAGTACAGAGTCTTCAAGAAAGAGAGAGTTCGGGACACAAGATCTGCCTTAAAGTTGATTTAATAAATTCAGAGAGCTTCACAAAGGCATTACATCTAAAAGATTACAATAGGGTGCTGTGCGAAAGAAATGGTCTGAGAACACATAAGAATTCTTAGAATTAAATGTGTTATCCAATAAAAAAAAAATCAGTAGACATTCTCTCCAGTTGGGGAACTGCTTGATGAAGTACACATACAAAAACGCTAACAAAGGTAAAAGCATAGAGGACCAATCCAAGTCTAAGGTTCTACTTAACTTCTGGAGCATTCGAAGAAAACAAAATACAAAGGGAAGTGATTCTGTGGATGCAGCTCAGTGGTAGAGAGAATGCCTAACATGCACAAATTGTTCCAATCCCAAGCACTAAAGAAAAAAAAAGGAAGGAATAATCGAGGAAGAACATGGTTGGCAGTTGGAACAAAATGATTGGCCACTGGAGGCTATGAGTCTTTACATAGGAAAAGTGTTCCACAGGCAGAGAACAAAGAACGCCAGAAGCTCTACAATGCCGAGACAAGGTTTCAGTACATCAAAATTGAGATCCATCATCTTCCAGGATGAAAATCAAATGACAGGAAGGCTGAGGTCGGTTCAGTCATGGCTTCCTTTCTTTCCCTCACGCTGGTTTAACAGCAGCCTGTCCATTCTTCAGGAGTTCCACTAAATTGCAAGCTGGCAAGCTTTCAGACAAAGACTTGCCATGGAGTGGATTATTTGTTTCATTCATTGTAATAATTTAAAACTTATCTTTCTGAGAAAGGTACCTACATCTTACACCACTTGAGAATGACCATTTTAGTTTATAGTTTCATCTTTTTCATAAAGAATAAGCAATAATTAAATGTACAGTGAGTGTCACTAAACAGAAAATTCTCAGAGAGATTAGGACCAAGGACATGCTAAGTTTAAATCCTTTTTAAGAGAATAGCACTGGACCAGGGTTGGGACTGGTTTGTTACACAGTGTAGAGGCAGATTACTGTCTTCAGAGAAGTTTCCTGTCTAGTCAGCCCTTCGTCCATTCTTTCAATTATATCGTATGGTGTAATGTTCACTTGGTCAGTAGTTCCCAGTAGGTCAAAGAATATTGTAGTCTTAAACATTTACTAAAATTTGTTGGGAACATGAGGCTCAGCTGGCTTGTAGAAGAATTGGTGGTAAACAACTCTAAGGGGTCCAGCTGGCTTGTAATTAGCAAATTGCCTGACCGCATGACTAAGCTATTCGGCCACTCATTTGTTACAATTGGAGAAAGGTGTTTGCATTGTACCCTATTGGCTGTTGTAATGGATAAATAGAGTAGCAGCTAGT
>PVKS010013290.1:0-51282 GCA_004027875.1 Aplodontia rufa | reverse complement strand
AGGAAAGTTCAAGGGAATTTTACATTTCTTTTTTTTTAATTTTTAATTTTGAGCAAACTTACAAGATTTTAACAAAATAATATAAAATGTGTATAAAATATGTATATATTCTGGATATTGCAATTATCCCCAGGAGTGCCCCCCCAATTACCCTCCCTTATCCCTCCCTTCCCCTTCCCATTATAACTCTAAAAAAAGTATTAGAGTGTAAAGCATTACATCTTATCTGGATTTAACACATGCTACTAGACCAACTTTCTCATTGTCCAGGGTCTAGCCCCCACCTCCACAGATGAGTGGAGACAATCGACCCTTAGATCTCTGGGTTAAGCTGATTTTACTCATTATGATCTCTTCCATAACCATCCATTTACCCTCGAAGGCTGCAATATCATTGTTTCTAATTGCTGTGTAATATTCCATGGTATAAATGTACCACAGTTTTTGAATCCATTCTTCCAGTGAGGGACACCGGGGTTGTTTCCATAGCCTAGCAATAGTAAATTGTGCTGCTGTGAACATCGATATTGCTGTGTCACTGTAATGTGCTGATTCTAAATCCCCTGGAAAGATACCGAGGAGTGGAATAGCAGGGTAGTATGGAGGAGTCATCCCTAATTTTTTAAGGATTCTCCATACTGCTTTCCAGAGGGGCTGTACCAGTCTGCAGCTCCACCAACAGTGTGTTACTGTGCCTATCTCTCCACATCCCCTCCAGCATCTATTATTGTTTATTTTCTTCATCTTTGCCATTCTGACTGGTGTAAGGTGATATCTTAATGTGGTTTTCATTTGCATTTCTCTGATTACTAATGATTTAGAGCACTTCTAACAGCAAAAGAATTCTAAAATATTATTTATAACAATTAGTTGTTCCCAATCTGAGAGATTTCAGAGTTAATCTCAACAGAATAACCTAGGAATATAGCTAACACTAGGAAAGGGACTATCAGTCTCCAGTGCATGGGCAAATATAAGAGAACAGTGCAAAAGTTGAATACAAATGTTAGAAGGCTGTAGAACAAAGGAGATCACTCTTGATTAATCAAATGGAGCTCCTTTCCAAAAGGAAAATGAACACTGTGAAGAAATGATTCATGGCAGAAGTTATATTGAAAAAAAATAGACACATTGGTAAAGGAAAGGAAGGAGATGTCTAACAAATGTAAAAAATAATGGGTAGGATGAGAAACAACGAAGTCCTGGTAGAAACTAATGTCCAGAAAGTGTCTAAAATTCGCAAGCTAATGATTTTTTTAAAATATTATGAGACTAGTCAAGGTATAAATAAAACAAAACAGAAGTAAAAAATCTCAGAAACTAGATTCTTTACCCTCAAAGGGAAATTCAGAAAGAGAGGTGATAGTACTCACTCAGGAAGAAATAGAAATAACAAAGAGACTAATTTCGGCATTTATTATTAAACTAAAGAATACAAAAGAATGAAGAAATGTCACAGGTATCATTATAAAATAAATAGAGGATGAAAATATAAAAATGATAATTAAGAAATAGAGGAGAAAATATTTTAAATAAAAAGAATAGTAAGTTAAAAATAGACAATCAATATCCAACTTACAATTTAAAATCTCCATGAAATCAAATGAAAATAGCAGAATAGAAAGTATTAAACTTCATAATATTATGATACAAAATGACTTTAGTACATATTTTCAGCTGATATAATGCACAAAAAGGAAAAATATACCAAAGTAGTCAATGCCACGGTTTATTCTAATAATAGTCTTAAAGTAAAAGTTTAAACAGAGTCATATTTGTCCGTAAGGGGTAAAACATTAAATTGGCCTCAGACTTTTCTTTAGTACCATTTCATGACAGTAGATAAGAGAGTGACAATTTAAAGGAACCAATTTATTGATTTTTTTTTAATGTAGGCACTGTGACCTTCAAGTATAATGGCTTTATAAGAAATGACCCACCCATGCAAGATTCACAAGCTGCTGTTACAATGAGCCATTTGTCACAAATCAAATAATTAATAAAATTAAACTAAACGAATAGAGAATAATCAGAACAAAGTCTGTATTGAACATTCAATATAAATTTGCACCCAAACTCAGTCTAATTATTGAATCTGAGGAAGACATTGTATTATGTTACAGTGCTATATTTTGACAACATAGAAATCAAATAACAATTTGGCAGAAGAGTAACATCATATGAAAACTAGAATATACTTCATAAATTCCTGTGTTTACTGAAAGGAAAAGTACATCAATTCAAGATAAAGAAATTAAACGCTTAATAATTAGAAAACAACAAGTAAATTTTTCCTCAATTTGCAGATAAAGTGATTATGTATCTTGAAAACATAAAATGATCTGTGGAAAATCCTCATAATAGCTGTTAATAAAATAAATACACCAAGATAGATAATCTTAATACAAATGCTAATGTATACAGAAAAAATGAATAAAACACAAAGGATTTATATTTATTTATAAATGTAAATATTATTCAAATCTGCAAGGAAAACTATAAAATATAACTGGAAGACACAAAATTTGGGAAAAAAATAAAAATACTGAGCATGTTTTGGACAAGCAAAGCTTTTCTGCACAGATATTCATCCTCTGCGTTGGCATATAAATTTAGTTTATGTCAATAAATGCACATTTATGCTTTTAGTGTTAATTTTAAAATCCTTAAGATGAAATGAGAAAGCAAAAGTAGAAATAGCAACGCTGAAAATTGTGATCATTGTGTTTTGACCATTTCTTCATCTATTGAAGACCTCAAATATTAAACATACTCAAGTAAGAGAAGGCCTTGGAAAATGGTTTTAGTTAGAGTTACTAAAAAACTCTCAAGAACAAATTTGGATGATGGATATTATGATATATATCAAAAATACCTTATGAAAATGTAATTATGATAACACTTGGGAAAAATAGACCAATGGAGCTGAGTGTAAATTATACCATCAGACCTGTATTTCAGACCCATGTTTTTTCAATCATATGATTTAAAACAAAGCCATTACTATAAGACAATGATTTTAGGGCCTTTTATAAGGCATTTCAATCATTTAATATACCTATAAATATATATATATATATTTGCATATATGTAAAAGTTTATACATATAAGATCTGTTTTCCTTTCTCATACACACATGCATGCACATAATGAAAGGATTAAATTTTGCTTACTGAATTATACATCCTCTCACTTATCATTTATGTTACTGAGAATTGAACCTGGAGCACTTACACACTGAGCCACATCACCAGGCCTTTTAAATTTTTTTATTTTGAGACAGGATCTCATTAAGTTGCTTAGGGCCTTGCTAAATTGTTGAGGCCCACCTTGAGCTTTTCATCCTCCTGCCTTGGAATCCCAAGTAGCTGGAATTATAGGCATGCACTACCACACTCTGGTCACTTATCAACCTTTTTGTGGTGACACATTTGAAATGTATTCTCTTGGTGATTTTGAATTTTACATTACATTGTTGTTGACAATAGTCACTCTCCTCTACAATAAGTCTCAAAACTTATTCTTCCTGTGTACCGAAACACTTTATCCGTTGACGAACAATTAAATCCCTTTCATTTTTGCAACTGTATAAAGGACAGAATGAACAAAATCTAAAGAACCAGAATTCACTATTATTTTTGGTGAAAAATTATTCAAGTATAAATTAGTTTATTCATAGTTTGAGATTCAGGGAGAGATATTAATAAATCAGCTTGGGTTGGAGGACAAGGAAAAAAAAGATGAGGGCTCTAGAATGATCTAATACTTGTTTAAGGAAACATAATGGCAAATGAAAGGTCATTTCAATGCAGAGTGGGGAAAATAGGAAAATTCTAATTGTACAATATAGCCAATAGCTCAAACACAGAGATAAACAAATAAACAAAACTACAGGCAATTGAACAACAATTTCCAATTAAGCACTAGGCTAATCCTCCAGAGTACTGGACAAATGTACAGGTATTTGGTGTCAAGTTCAGACTAGTGAAAGGAAATCTATCAGCAGACTCTGGTTTTCTCTTATTTGGATAACCATGATATACGGACAGCTTTATGACAAGGAAAGGGATGGAAGGAATTGCACAATGTGTATACATAGCAAATCACTGTCCTCTGACTTACAGCCTCCCATGCATTACAGTAATGCAGCTTACTAAAAAAAAGTGTGTTCATATTTCAGAGAAAAACAAATTAGTACCCTGAATTCTATTTCTAAGCAGTGCCCTTTAAAAAACATGAGCATCAAAATAACTAATATACATCTGCAATGCATTTTTTCTCTGCAGTTTGTGTATCCTGAAGGAAATTTCTTTCCATTGTTTATATTTATATTAGCTCATTCTTATGCATTGTAGCCAAAAAAAGAAGTGCTAATAAAATAAAACTACATATAATATTTAAACTTACTTGAAAACATGTCTTGAGGCTGGGTTGACATATTGAAACTCATTTTATTTAAAATCAAATAATATGTTTTAAAAATAAACCCAAAGCCTGATTTCCTGGGCCACATTATCTCTTTTATTTAAAGGTAATATAATTTTAATTACTTTTACTTTGTTGTCTTTTGTTGCTGACCAAGGCAGAAATGTACTACTTATGTTTACAAAAACACATAAAATGGAATCCATGATTGGCAATTTTTATAATGCGTTTAATGGGAAATGGTTAGTTATTAAGTCCAGGAAAGAAATGCATTTTGATTTCTCTTCAACTATGTCACTAGGTCACTAGTAACTAGGTCATTATGCCTACTTATCACGTTTTCCCCTCAGATTTATTTTTGAGAATTTCTGTTTCTTGTCATTTATTTTCCCTACCTGAGACCTTGTGGTGGTGGACAGCACATATGTGCTCATACAGAAGTTGACATGGGCCTGAGAAATCGAGACTACTGTGGAAACTTTAGGTATATTCAGTGGGAACTCTGTGAGCTTCATTATTTTCCCATTTCTCTCAAGGGAAAAGTAAGTAGTTATGCTGCTCGAAATGTGCTTGAGTAATTAAGCCTTAAAAAGCAAACAAATTTCCTTTTTGTCACTAACATATTTATCAAGTGTTCTTATTGTAGAAAAATGCACATACGTGTTATCTTCTTGACCATTTTAAGTGTCCAATTCAATTGTATTAATATATTCAGAAGGGTGTGCAGCATCAGCTTCCATCATACACCCCCATATTCCTTCCTATCTTGTTAAACTGAAATCCTATATTCTCCAACTTCCCTTCTCCCAGCCACTGGAAACAATCATTCCATTTTCTATCTATAATTTTCACTAGTCTAAGTACCTCACATAAGTGAAATCATACAGTATTTTCCTGTTTAAACTGGCTAATTTCACTGAGCATATTGTCCTGAGGAGTTAAATATGTTATAGTATATATAAGAATTTCCTTTTAAGACAATAATTTATGTTTAAATAAAATTACACCAGTTATTTCTGCTTATTGGCTACTAGGACTAATGGTGCTATGAAGAAGGGTTTAAAAGTGTTAAGATTTTCAATTCATGGGGTATACACTCAAAAGTGGAACCATAAGATCATATGGTAATTCCATTCTTAATTTTATAAAAAGCTAGCATACTGTTTTCCATATTGACTATTCCATTTTCTATTCCTGCTAACACAGTAGAAATGCTCTGTTAACATCTTTGCTAACAGGTACCAATTGTCTTTGTCATCTGTCTATCATCTATTTATTTATATCTACCTACCTGCCTACCCATTATCTATCTATATCTATCTTTTGTATCCCATCCTAATGAGTGTGAAATGTTTTCTCAGTGTGGTCTCGTTTGCATTTTCCAAATGATTCATGATCTCTTTTTTTTCGTATCCTTTTATCTACTTATGTATCTTGTTCATAGAAATATCTGTTTAAGTCCTTTGCCAGTTTTTCAATTGAGATGTTTGAGGGTTTTTTGTTGTTTGTTGTTGATTTTTGGTAATTCCATATATATTCTTCAAGTTAATGCATTATTAGATGTATGGTTCAAATGTATTTTTTACCAACTTTTGATGCATATGATTTTTCTAATTTTCAAGAAGTTCAGTCTGTTGGGTTTTCTTCTATTGCCTATACTTTTGTTGTAATATCCAAGAAATTATTTCCTAATCCAAGGTCTTGGAGATTTTTACCTATGTTTTCTTCTAACAACTTTATAGTTCTAGTTCTTACATATATATCTTTCTTCCATTTTGAGTTAATTTTTATATGTGATGTTAGATAAGGTTCCAAGTTCAAGGGTCTTTGATGTGGTTATCCAGGTTTTTCTGTACCAATTTTTGTTAAATTATCTCTTTTGTCTTTAACTGGACTTAATACTCAGGTCAAAAATTAATTGACAATATATGTGAGCTTTTTTATTTTTTTCGCTGAACTCTCTATCTTATTGGTCATATGTTTTTATACCAATATCACACTGATTTGATTACTGTAGCTTTCCTGTATGTTTTTGGTTAGATGTTGGAATTTCAATGGGGCTTGGTGTAGGCATTGAATATCAGGATCACTTTGTATAACATTGACTTCTTAGTTCTATTCATTTGCCAGTACATGAATATAGTACATGTTTCTATTTATTTATGTCTATAATGGAAATTACAAAATGTTATTGAAACATGCAATGATTTTCTCCTATTCTTTAGTTTCTCTCTTGATACTTTTGACTAAATCTTTAGCTGAGTAGAAGCTTTTCAGTTTAATGGCATCCCACTCATTGATTCTTGGCTTTAATTCTTGAGTTGTGGGAGTCTTGTTGAGGAAGGAAGTGCCTACACTAATGTCGTGGACTATTGATCCTATTTTTTTTCTTCTAGCAATTGTATAGTTGCTGGGTCATTCCTAATTCTTTGACTCATTTTGATTTGATTTTTGTGCAGGGTGAGAGACAGAGATCTAGTTTCAGTTGTCTGCATATGGCTATCCACTTTATCCAGCACCATTTGTTGAATAGGCTGTCTTTCCTCCACGTTATATTTTTGCCCACTTTGTCAAATTTTTGATGATTAAAGACTTGTGGTTTTGTTTCAGTATCTTCTGTTCTATTCCTTTGGTCTTCGTGTCTTTTTTGATACCAATATTATGCTGTTTTGTTACTATATCCCAATAATACTATTGGGCTATAGTATTATTTCAGGTCAGGTATTATGATACCTCCTGCTTCCTCTTTCCTGTGTAGTAATGTTTTGGCTATTCTGGGTTTCCTGTTACTCCAAATGAATTTGAACATTGCTTTTTCTATATCCATGAAGAATATCATTGGAATCTTGATGGAGATTGCACTGAATCTGTACAGAGTTTTCAGTAGAAAATGGCCATTTTAATTATATTGATTCTGCCTAACCAAGTATATGAAATGTTTTTCCATCTTCTCAGATATTATTCTATTTCTTTTTTAAATGTTCGATAGTTTTCATTGAGAGGTTCTTTATATCCTTTGTTAGATTAATGTCCATGTATTTTATTCTTTTTGAGGTTATTGTGAATGGAAAGATTTCTGAATTTCTTCTTCAACAGAATCACTGCTAGAATATAGGAAAGCTATTGATTTATGAGTGTTGATCTTGTAAGCAGCCACTTTGCTAAATTTATTTATAAGTTCTAGTAATCTGATAGACCTTTTTATGTCTGCTATGTATAGGATCATGTCATCAGCCAACAGAGATAACTTGACTTCCTCCTTTCCTATTAGAATTCTTTAATTTCCTACTCTTGTCTGATAACTCTGCTTAGGATTTTGAGGACTATGTTGAATAAGAGTGGTAAGAGTGGACAGCCTTGTCTTGTGCTCGAATTTAGTGGGAATGGTTTCAGTTTTTCACCATAAAGTATAATGTTGGCTATAGGTTTGTCATAAAGAGCTCTAAGAAAATTAAAATATCTTACTTTGATCCCTATCTTCTCCAGAGTTTTGAATATAAATGGGTGTTGAATTTTTCAAAGACTTTTTCTGCATCAATTGAGATGGATATATGGTTTTTATCTTCAATTCCGTTTAAGTGGTGAATCACATTTATTGATTTGCTTGTTGAACCAGGCTTGTGTTCCTGGAATGAAGCCCACTTGATCATGATATATTATCTTTTTGATGTGTTTTGTATGCAATTTGCTAAAATTTTATTAATGATTTTTGCATCTGTATTCTTTAGGGAAATTGTTCTGTAGTTTTCTTTCTTGATGTTTCTTTGTTGGGTTTTGGAATCAGGGTTATTCTTGCCTTGTAAGAAGTATTTGGGAAGGTTCCATCCCTTTCAATTTCATGGAATAGCGTATAAGGAGAGATGTTAATTCTTCTGTAAAGGACTGGTAGAATTCTTCTGAGAATCCATCAGGTCCTGTGCTTTCCTTTTTTGGAAGGCCTTTGATTGCAATTGTAATTCGCTACCTGAAATTGGTTTATTTAGATTTTCAATGTTCTCCTGTGTTAATTTGGGGATGTCATATGTGGTTAGATATTTGTCCATGTCTTCCAGATTATCAAACTTGGAAGAGTACAGTTTTTCAAAATAAGTTATTATAATCCCCTGGATTTTGCTTGAGTCAGTGGTGATGTCTCCATTTTCGTTTTTGATTTCATTGATTTGCTTCACTGAATCTTCATTTTGGTGAGGTTGGCTAGGGGTCTGTGGATTTTATTTAATTTTTAAAAGAAACAACTCTTTGTTTTGTTGATTCTTTGTATTGTTGTTTGTTCTCAATATCATTGATATTCTGATCTTTGTTATTTTCTGCCTCCTGTTGGATTTAGGATTGGATTGTTCTTCTTTTTGTAGGGATTTGAGTTAAAGCATAAGTTTGTTTATTTAGTCTCTCTCCTGATTTGTGATGAAGACACCCAGTGTTATAAATTTACTTCTTCAGAATGGTTTCATACTGTCCCAGAGATTTCAATATGTTGTATCATCATTCTCATTCATTTCTAAGAATTTCTTGATTTTTGTTCTCATTTCATCTTTGATCCTTTCTTCATTTAAGAGGGTTGTATTCAATCTCCAAATATTCATGTACTTTCTATTGTTTTTCTTGCTGTTAATTGCTAGGATCATACCATTGTGGTCTGACAGGATACATGGGATTATATTAACTATTTTGTATTTGCTGAGATTTCCTTTGTGGACAGTTATGATCTGTTTTGGGGAATGATCCATATCCTGCTGAGAAGAAGGTAATCTCAGCCAATTTGGGATGGAATATTCTGAACATATCTGTTAAATCCAATTGATTGATAGAGTTGTTTAGGTTACAGATATCTTTATAAATTTGTTGCTTTGATTATCTGCCTGTTGTTGTTAGTGGTGTATTAAAATCCCCCTGTATTATTGTGTTGAAGTCAATACATGATTTAATGTCCTTGAGTACTTTTTCCACATATTTGGAAGGATTGTAATTGGCTGCATAATGTTAACTATTGCTATGTCTTCTTGATGTATTGTTTCTTTAACTACGATATGGTGACCTTTTTTATCCCTTCTGACTAATTTTTGGTCAAAGTTAACTTTGTTTAATACAAGGATTGCCACACCAGCTTACTTTCTTGGTCCATAAGCCTGGTAGGTATTTTGCCAACCTTTCACCCTTTGCCAACCTTTCACCGTCAATCAGTGTCTATTTTTGTCTGTGAGGTGTGTCTCCTATAAGCTGCATATTGTTGGAGTCTGTTTTATGATCCAGCCAACTAATCTGTGTCTTTTGTCTGGGGCATTGAGTCCATTCATGTTTTGTGTTAGAATAGATATGTGATTCTGAGTCCCTGGCATTGTTACCTTTGCTGTATTTTGCACAATCTTAGACATCTTTTAGTGAGTTATGTTTTTATTGACTTTCCTATATTTATGGGCTTTGAAAGTTGATAGCTTGTTCCTCTGATTGAAGTTTTTCTTCAGTGTTTTCTGTAGAGGTGTTTTTGTGTTCATGTATGTTGTTAATTTGTTCTTATGAAACTATTATATTTGTCCATCACATTTAAAACTGAGTTGTGCAGGGTAAAGTATCTTTGGCTGAAAAGTGTTTTCTTTCAATATTTGAAAAATATCATTCCATGGTCTCCTTGCCTTTATTGTTGAATATGAAAAATCCACAGTAATCTTTATTGGTCAGCCTCTGCATGTGGTTTGGTGTTTTTCTCTTACTGCTTTTAAAATTCTTTCCTTAATTTCTCTGTTACTCATTTTGTATATGATGTGTCTCAGTGAGTTTTTCATTTGGTTAGGTCTATTTGAAGTCTTACAAGCATCTTGAATTTGAGTTTCTGGATCAGTTCTGATATGGGGGAAATTTTCTTTGACTATCTCATTGAGAAGTTTCTTTCTGCCTGTTGTTTGTTGTTCTAAGTTCCCCATGACTCTCAGATTGTTTCTTCTCATATCATCCCAAACTTCTTGGAAGTTCTGATCATGCTCTGTGTCTTGTGTATCCTCTTTGCATTCAACATTGCTCATCCTGTCTTTGCTGTCTGATGTTCAGTCTTTGAGAAAAGAAGTTCTATTTTCTACTGAGTTTACTCTGATATCAACATCTTCCATTGAGCCTTTAATTTGGTTGACTGTGTTTTTCAATTCTAAAACCTCTGCTACATCTCTTTTCAGAATGTCTAACTCTTTATCAAGGTGGCCTCTCAGCTCCTGCAATAGCTCTTATTTCCTTCCTTAAGTCTTCCTTTAATTCTTTGATTGTTTTAATAATCAAATTGTGGATATATTTTTCAAGATTTCCATCAAGGACTCTATTTGTGAACTCCTTGTCCAGGGTGTTGTGGTTTTGAGGGGGATAATTATTCCTTTCTTGTTCTTTTTCAGGGGTGGGGAGTGGGCCTGTTAGCCCTCTTAAATTATTTTACTTTGAAGATGTTGATGAGTTTTGGGATTTTTGTCCGTTTGGTAACTTGTGCTGGATGCAGTTTGAGAAGTTGAGATTAACAGCAGTCTTCCCAATCTACAGTTAATTATTAGCCTTTGTGATATCTAATACCTCACAAGATAAGGTGTAAGGAACCATATGAGCAACCAATGGATACAAGAAACAGCATTAACCCAGTTACTTTGTTCCTTCTAAGACTGTTACCATTTTAATTACCACTTATGGGCAGAATGGTAGGATTAATAATAATCTTGGTTACAACAATATTAACTATCGGACTGTAACTGAATTAAATATAATCAAGAATTATCAAATTTGGCAATCACATCAGATTTCCATTCAGGCCCGCCATAAGGAAGGGTAAATAATAGGTTCAGCTACTGTAACACTATTCCAAAATACCAAAAATAATAAAAATCAAAGAACAAACAAACAAATTTTTTAAAATATTGAAAAAAAGAGGATAGAGAGAGTCAGAGGGAAAGATTGGGGGGATGATGTTAGAGGAGGATTAAGTGTTAGAAGAGTAGAGTGGCTGCTGCTAAAGAGTAGGAAAGATGTAAGTAATAAAGAAGTGGGCTGTTAGTGGGGTTTGTAGCCCTCAGATGGTGTGGCGAGTATTAATATTTACAGTTAAGCAAGTGTTCAAATAAAAGGTAAGAAATAAGTAAGTAGAAAGAAGAAACAGATCCAGAGCAACACTTACTACACACACATTAAAAGAAAAAAATAATCAAATCTGATGTACGGACTTGAAGCATCCCTACTGATCTCCACTAAGTCTAACCAGTTATTTTAAAATGTTTTCCAAGGGTCTGGGAGATAGTTGGTTGAGAGGAGTAGGGTAGGGTTTTGCCATCAGGCAGCTACTTCACTTACTGATCCAATTATCTCCTGTTTAATGCCCTGCAGACTACACTGGCTCCAGACTGTCCTTTTTCAGTTCCTGCTGAATTTGTCTTGGGGTTATAGGTAATGAGTGTCTGATATAAAATTCCATAGGCCTTGCCTGTGTGCTTAAATTGGCAGCAGCCCATGCCACTTAGGACTGGAAGGGGGAGCAATGTTCTTTTCTCCAGAGCAAAGATGTCACAGTGTTGTCCTAGTTTAGGTATAGAGTAGTGCTCCTGTTTGCACTCTCCTGGTGAAAAGCAGAGTGTAGGATCCTGGCAGGATTGTGGGGATATATGCCTTATGTTCCATGCTCTGTAGCCCTGCCAGTTCATCCAAAAACACTAAAGTCTGACCTTCTCCTAGGTGGGAGGGGGAGTCTTCCTCTTTCTCCACAGCAGAGATGTGAACAAGTCCTACTACCAGCCCAATATGGCTTTTCGTGGTCCGTCTCTGCTGAGTTGAACTGGTCAGTGATGAACAGAGTCTCACCTGCTGCTGTTTTGAAGGGGCAAATAGGCCCTGGCAACCGGTGACCAGAGACTGGATGAGTTTGAACAAGTTCCTCTTTTCCACTTGCTATACTGGAGTCTCCAAAGTGATCTCTCACTGACCTGCGCTGTATTCAGCAAATCTTATCCAATAAGCTCCTGGATCTTAACTATTATTTTAAATGAAATTACTCTCATAATTTCTTTTGGAGATCATCCATTAGTAATAGATTCCATTAAAACTGATTTTTATGTGTTCTTTGTATCCTTCTATTTTTGACTGATTTATTAATTATAAAAGCATTTCTTTTGTGGATGCAACCTCTAGGGTTTCCTCCATATAAGAAGATAACATCTGTGAAAAGAGATAATTTTACTTCTTCCTTTCCAATTTCAATTTCAAATTTTTTTTTTTGCCTAATTCTTCTAGTTAGAATTTCTAGTACATTGAAGTAGGAAAATGGGGCATTTAACCTTGTTTCCTTTTCCTTTTTAAGGAAACACTACTGAATGCACTACTGAATCTAATATATGCTGAGGGGTTTTCTTAGTGTTTTCGATTAGGTTGGTCTATATTCCTAGTTTGTCCATTCTAGTATGTTGAGTATTTTTATCATGCAAAGATTTTGACTTTTGTTAATATTCCCTGCATCAGCTGAGATGATCATTAATTCCTATTGTTCTGTTAATGAGGTGTATTACATTGATTTCTCTATGTTGAGACAACTTTACATTCTATGATTGAATTGCACTTGATCATGGCATATTATTCTTTCAAGATTCTGCTGAATTTTGTTTTCTAATTCTTTTCTGAAGATTTCACATTATTATCCATAAGGGATATTGGTAAGTTATTTTATTTTAGTTCTTTTGGTTTGTTGTCAGAATAATGCTGAACTCAAAGACCATTAGAGAGTCTTCTTTGATCTCAATTTTTAGGAAAAGTTTGATATATGTTGTTATTAATTTTCGTTGTTAACTTTGTTGAACATTTTTATATACTTTATAGCTAATTTATCCCTTGTTTCCTGCATTGGTATCTTTCCTGGTGTTTTAATAGAATGCATCAAGATATTTAAGTTAAATTGTTTTTTTGTACCAGGAATTGAACCCAGATGTGCTTAACTCCTGAGCAACATCCCCAGTCCTTTTTACTTTCTATTCTGAGACAGGGTCTCACTAAGTTGCTTAGGGCCTTACTAAGTTGCTGAGGCTGGTCTCAAGCTATCATTACATCTGTCTCAGTCTTCCAAATTTCTAAGGTTACAGGCATGCACCATTGTACCCAACTTAAATTAATTTTTATTTTCTTCTTTTGCATCTTCTACCACTATTATGTACTGCTGTGATGGAGATTACATATCATATCCCAAAGTTAATACATATCAGTTTAACTTAATAACAAAAACTTTGCTCCTTTAACAGCTCCATCTTCATCAATTTTGGTTGCTGATGTCACAAAGCATCATTATACATTGTGTGCCCTAAAGCATAAAAAGATAATTACTTTAAATTCAAGGATCTGTTCACTTATATAGAAATAAAAATGTGAACTTACAAAATAAAGGTAAAATAATAATTGTTAGATTTGTTGAGAAATTATTAATGCCCTAAATCCTTTAGAATACAAAGATATAGTTATAAAATACTGTTATGATAATATTAGATTTTGTAATAGACCATACATTTACATTTTTGAGAACTTGTTCATGTGGCTTCTAATAACTGTTTATTATCCTTTTATTTCAACTTATAGAACTTTATTGTGTGTTTCTTACAAGGCAGGAAGAGTGGTGACAATTTTCCTCAGCTTTTGATTTCCTGGAATTTTTAAATTTCTTCCTCACTCATCACCGAATTTTCCTGGATATAGGATGTTGATAATGCTTTTCTCCACAGCATTTTAAACCCTAGTCTCCAATGTCTCTGATAAGAAACCTGCTGATGATCCAATGATACATACTTTGCATGTGATGAATCACTACTGTCTTGCTGCTTTTAAGATTTTGTTTTTCAAAAATTTGATAATTATATATCTTAGTGTGGGTCATTTTTAGTTCATCTTCCTTAGTTTCTTAAGCTTTTTGGATGTTTATGACAATGTATTCCATCAAATTTGAAAGTTTTCATCATCATCTTTAAATATTCTCTATATCCTTACTCTATTCTCTTTTGGGTATACCACAATTATAAAATGCATGTATTAGTTCTTTTGATGGTATCCTGTAGAGTTCTTAGGTTCTATTCACTTTTCTTCAATCTTTGCTCTTTGTGATCCTTAGATTGATATTTTCTATTTTCCTATCTTCAGATATTTGAATTCTTCCTTCTACCTTCTTAAATCTGCCTTTGAATTCCTATCATGATTTTTTCATTGCTGTTATTGTACTTCCTAGCACTGAAATTCCTTTTTTTGTGTGTGTTCTTTTTAGGAGTTTTCTCTATTGCAATTCCCATTTTCTTAAAAATTTGCTTACATGAAATTCTCCACTTCACCTGTAAATTCTTTTTAAAAGAAATAGAGAAGGATAGTATTAGAGAGAGACAGAACAATTTTTATTTAGTTTTTCATGCGGTTTCCATTGCTTGGATACTTTGTTGTGTACATTGTGCTGGGGTTTGAACCTGTGTGTTCATTCATGCCAAGCAAGTGCCATAACTGCCAAACCACCACTTTATAACAGTTGTTTAGATTTCACCACCCTTGAAAACCCTGCCCAGAAGTGAGCAACCGTTCCAGCTGCTCAGGACCCTAGGTGTGTCCAGGACATCTACTTCCCAAAACCGCTCCTGGAACAGAGTCAATGTGCCTAGTGGTGCTTGAGGTCTAAGGGAACTCCAACTCAGAGAGAATTAGGAATCAAATTAGAAAAGTATCACCTCAAATGTAGAATTCTCTTACCAAGGAGCTCACTGACAGGGAGAGGGATGAAAACCTACAAACAATTACCAAGAATCTGATAACTAAAAGGAACAATCAACTAAAAGAAGATTTAATTAAGGGACTAAGTGAGAAAATTCAAGAGATGAAAAACTCTATTATCAAAGAAATAGACATAATGAAAAGGAAGTAACAGAGCTAAAATCTTCAGTCAATCACATTAGAGGAACAATGGAAGAATATAACAGTAGACTAACGTCTACATAAAACAGAACTTCAGTTCTTAAAAAAAGAACTTCTGATGATGGGGATAGTCTGAGTAAACTTGAGCACATGGATGACAAAAAAGAAAAAAATTTACACAGAATGAGCAGAATATTCAAAATGTCTAGAATGAAATAAGAAGAAACAATATAAGAGTAATTGGTATACAAGAAGAAATAAAAACTCAAATGAATAGGATAAAGAATATTCTTAACAAAATAGGGTCTCGAGTGGTGGCTCAGTAGCTAACGTGCTTGCCTGGCATATGCAAGAATGTGAGTTCGAACCCCAGCACCATGTGCAAAAATGAAGCATCAGAGCAATGAAAGCCAAATCAAAAACTACATAAAATTGATTCTCTCTCTGTGTCTCTCTCACTTACTCTCTCTTTTTAAAAAAGAAAGTTCTTAACAAAATATTTAAAGAAAAAAATTCCCATATTATAATAGAGTCAGATATGGTCATCCAGGATGTGTATGGGGCACTCAATAGGCCTAATCAAAAAGGGAGCTCACTGAGACACATCATAGTCAAAATCTATAACAAGGAAATCAAGGAAAGAATATAAAAAGGTTCAAGAGAGAAATGCCAAATCACATTCAGAGGCACACCAATAAGGATCATGTCTGACTTTTCAGTTCAGATTCTAGAAGCAAGAAAATCAAGGAATGAGACATTCCAATCTCTGAATATCCACAACCTACAGCCAGGAACACTTTCCCCAGAAACCTCAGCTTAAAATTTGAAGGGTAAATAAGAACATTTCACAATATGATTAAACTTGCAATAAACATGAACAGAAAACTAGCATTATAAAGAATTCTCAAAGATTAACTTCAGGTAGAAAAACAAGCAAACACTCCTAAAAACCCACAAACAGAGGAAATTCAATAAAAAATATTCTATCAAAAGGCAATCAATACAGCACAGAACTCACTAATAAAACATGATGACTCTGAAGCACAATCAAATAATTATCCTAAAACTGAATGTGCATCATCTCAATGCACCAACTAAAAGACACATATTAGCTATTTGGATCAAATACCAAACTCAACAATATACTACTTACAAGAGACTCATCTTACAGCCAAAGACATCCACAGATTGAGGGCAAAAGGACAGAAAGAAATCCACCAAGTTTACAACCCAAGAAAGCAAGTTGGTGGTTCAATCCTTCTATCTAAGTAGATTACAACCATAAACTAATCAGAAGACATAAAGAAGGCCACTGCGTCACATTGAAGGGAGCAACACATCAGAAAGATATGACCATAGTAAATCTCTACACTACAAACATACTCCCAAGTCAGTGGAAAATATACTCCAGGACATAAATAAATCCATTATGGATCCCAACATGATAATACTGGGAGATTTTAATACTCCTCTATCACCTATAGACAGATTATTGAAGCAAAAGCAAAACAAAACAAACAAACAAAAAAAACCCAAAAAACAAAACAATCAAACAACAACCAAATAAATAAATAAATAAAACAGTAAAGAGATCTCCAGACTGAACAACTCCATAAATCAAATGGACTTAACAGACATCTATAGAATATTCCATCCCAAATTGTCTGAGTTCAACTTCTCAGCAATGCATGGTTCCTTCTCTGAAATTGACAATATCCTAGTTCACAATGGAAAATCTCAGCAAAAAAAGTGAAAAATTTCCATATATACTATAAGAACATGCTGCCATGTTTCTAGCAATTAAATGCAATAATTATAACAGAATATACATGTAAACATGGAGATTGACTAATACCCTATTAAACAAAGAATGGATTCAAGAACATGTGAGAAGAAATTAAGAATTACCTGCAAGAAAATAAAAATGAAGACACAACATATATAAATCTCTGGGACATCATGAAAGTATTCTTAAGGCAAACATTTACAGCATTGAGTGCCTACATTAAAAATCAGGAGAGATACAGAAAAAATAAGCTTATGTTCCACATCAAATCTGTACAAAAGGAAGAATAAACTACCCTCAAACAGCAGAAGGCAGGAAATAATCATGATTGGAGCTGAAATCAATGAAATTGGAAAAAAAACAATAAAAAGAATCAATGAAACAAAGAGCTGGTTCTTCAAAAAAATAAATAACATTGACAGGCCCCTAATGAATCTCATTAAAAGAAGGAAGGAATTGAAGCAAAGCAACAAAACCAACAACAAAAAAGGAAGTGTTCACCATTGATCCCATGGAAATTCAACAGAACATATTTTGAAAAACTATACTCCTCTAAATCTGGAAGACATGGATAAATTTCTAGACACATACAACTTCCCCAAATGGATGCAGAAAGATATTAAAAGTGTAAGCAGCCCAATAACAAGCACTGAAATCCATATAGCAATTAAAATCCTTCCAAAGAAGAAAAGCTCAGGGCCTGATGGATTCCCTGCTGAGTTCCACCACACCTATGAGGAGGAGCTAATGTCTACCTTATTAATATATTCCAAGAATTTGAAAAGGAGGGAACTCCACCAAATACTTTTTTAATGAGGCAACCATAACTCTGATACCAAAACCCATCAAAGATACATAAAAAAAGAAAACTACAGACCAATATCCCTGATGAACATCAACACAAAAATCCTAAATAAAGTTCTAGAAAACTGCATTCAATAACACATCAAGAATATAATTCATCATGACCAAGTGGGCTTAATTCCAGGGATGCAAGACTGGTTCCACACAGGCAAATCAATAAATGTGGTTCATTACTTAAACAGAATTAAGGACAAAAATATATGATCATCTCAATAGATGCAGAAAAATCCTTCAGTAAAATCCAATACCTATTTATGATCAAAACTCTGGAGAAGATTGAGAACAAAGAAGTTATCTTAACTGTGCAAAAGCCATATATAACAAACCCTCAGCTAGTATAATATTCAATGGAGAAAAGCTGAAAATCTTTCTGCTAAACTCGGTAACAAAACAAGGCTGCCTGCTTTCACCAGTTTTATTCAATATAGACCTCGAGACCCCAGCTGGAGAAATCAGGCAAGAGAAGGAAATCAAAGAGATAAGAATAGGAAGAGAAGAAGTCAAACTATCCCTTTTTGCTGGCAACATGATCGTCTATCTGGAATATCCAAAAAAACTCCACAAGTAAACTGCTTTTGCTGATAAACAGATTTAGCAAAGTGGCAGGCCATAAATCAATAATTTTCTTATATACTAGTAATAGGGCAGAAGAAGAAATCAGGAAATTGGTCCCATTCACAATATCCCTCAAAATGAATAAAATACTTGGGAGTTAGCTGAACAAGGGAAGTAAAAGACATCTACAATGAAAATTATTGAGCATTGACAAAAGAAAGTGAAGACCTGAGAAGATGGAAAGATGTTCCATGTTCTTGATTAGGCAGAATTAAAATAATTAACATGATCATTCTGCCAAAAGCACCATACAAATTCAATGTAATCCCTGTCAAGATACCAATATCGCTCTTTACTGATATAGAAAAAGCAACTCTCAAATTTATTTGTAATAACAAGAAACCTAGAACAGCCAAAACACTACTAGGCAAAAAAAGATGAAACAGGCAAATTTTCAATATCAGTTCTAAAATTATACTATATTGCTGTAGTAACAAAAAGAGTATAGTACTAGTGTCAAAATAGGCATGAAGCCCAAAGGAATAGAAGACTCTGAGACAACCTCACAAATATTTAAATATACAATATTTGACAAAGGGGATCAAAATATAATATGGAGGAAAGACAGCCTATTCAATGAATGGTGCTGGGCAAATTGGACAGACATTTGCAGGACATCAAAGTAGAATCTTACCTCTCATTTTGCACAAAAATTAAATTAAAATAAATCAAAGAACTAGGAATTAAACCAGCTCCCACAAAACTGCTAGAATAAAAATTATAAACACTCCAACATATGGGAGTTAGCAATGACTTTCTCAAAAGGACTACCAAATTGAAACAATTAAAGTTAAGAATTTATGCGTTGAATGCCATTAAACTAAGAAGCTTTTGCCTATCCAAGGAACTGGTCAAAACTGTCAAAGGAGAACCTACAGAATGGGAGATAATCATGGCCTGTAATTCCTCTGATAGGCTACTAGTTTTCAAAATTTACAAAGAACTCATAAAACTTAATATCAAACCATAAGCCATCCAATCAATAAGTGGGCCAGAGAGTTAAACAAATTTCTCAGCAGAGGAAATCAAGCAAGTCATTGAATACAAGAGAAAGTGTTCTAAATCACTAGTAATCAGTGATTTGCAAATTAAAACTATATTAAGAGGGATTGAAGCAGCGAATCAGCAGTTACAGCATTTGCCTGGCATGTGCAAGGATGTGGGTTTGAACCCTGATCCATGTATACAACAAAGTGTGAGAGCAACAAAAGTCACATGAGAAACTAAGTAAAATTGATTCCTCGCCCTCTCTTTCTCTCTCTGTTCCTCTCTCTTAAAAAAATCTACATTATGATTTCACCTCACTCCAGTCAGAAGGCCAAAATGAAATATACAAACAATATTTTGTATTGTTCAGGGGTGTTTAACCACTAAGCCACATCCCCAGGGTTTTTTTTTTTAATTTTGATTTGTTTTATTTTACTTTTTCAAAATATTTTTTATCTTGATACAGAGTCTTACTAAATTGCTTAGGGTCTCATTAAGTTGCTGAGCCTGGGTTTCAACTTGTAATCTTCCTGCCTCAGCCTCCTGAGCCACTGAGATTATAGGCATGCAACACCATGCCTGGCTATTAACTGAATTTTAAAGTGTCTGTAAAATCTACCACTGACATTTCAATGATAAAAGCATATTTTCCTGTTTTATCACTGTAATTAGCCCATAATTGTAATAATGAGATATTTGAAAGAGGTTCAGTGCTATAATTAAATTTTCATTTTTAATAAGTATTCATTTGACTTTAAATAGCAGTTATTTACCTCCTAGAATTCTTTTACAAAAATATCTATTGTTGTTTACTTTGGGGCTTGTGGTATTCTGGTAGTTCTAAATTACAGTACAAATGAGTTTTGATAAATTCTGCATAAGATCATTCATATGCTAAAACATCATTTGCACCAAATTATTTAACTGTTCAAACTAATTTTATGCACTCAGATCTAACCCATATAATTAAAGATTTCTAGGCTCCAGTTAGTAATGTCTTGCAAGTATATTACCAATCATTATCAATATGCTGTTGGTAAAAGGAGCTCTAATGGTTAATAGAGCAAATCATAAATTGGATCATTCTCTCATTAGGCACATGGGAGGATTGTAATTCCTCTCAGACCACATAAAACAGGTTGATTTTACTGATGAAATACAAATGGAAATATCATGCATTACTTGAAAATATAGGCATGTAATTATCATTGCCAACCAGTTCAGCGATTTCTTATCCCTCTACAGGTAACCATGGAAGCTACTCCCTAAATAACATGAAGAACAATGTTTTTGTTTTTTTTTTTTTACCAAAAATTCATGTAGAGTGAAATAGACTTGATATTAAGCCACTGAAATTGGATTGTATTAGTTATTGTATTATCATCAAGCTGTCCTGAATAATATAATGTACTAACTACTGTGATTTATCTCATGAAACAATTTCTAACACTTGTCACAAATTCTAAAGGTCACAAATATCCTAATACATAATCAAGTGGTATGATTTTATTTGAAAAGTCTCCACCTAGATATTTTTTGGGCTATGTATTTTACCTTAGAGGGCAACATATTATATTTACTATTTTAAAAGTCATATTTTCAAAAGACTAACTTTTGATAAATCTAAGATGTTATGCTGCATATACACATGTTCCAACACAATGCACAAAAACTTAATCATATTTGTAAAATGGCTTAGCTATATATTATGCCACATATGTTACAAAAATATTCAGGAGGAAAATTTATCCTAATCTATAAGATAACTTTCTTTCTGTATAGGTTTACATCTTGCTTTGGTATCAAAAGAATTAATAAGCATTACACTTTTTGAATGTTAAAATATTAATAGTTCAAAGGGAAACAGTTTCTATAATTTTTCTTAAATGTATAATGATCTTTTAACAAAAGATATATTTCTACTTTATCCATTTTATGTTTAATTAATAGTGATTTTTTTCTTTCAGAATTGCCCCAATTTGAATTGAAAGTAATGTAATCACACTAAGTTTATTATAGCAAGTAAAATGAATGCTGAGACTTTGCAAAGATGAATTAAGATTAGATATACAGACTATATTCATATCTCCCACTATAATCCAAACTATGTGAGTGCAGGACACTGACATTCTATCACTAATACCCTTTATTGTATCTGATAGTTAATTAGCACTTAAATAATTTGTATTATGTGGATTAATTAAGGCCAAAGCTCAGTGAAATGACTAATGTACCAACAACTGATTTGAAGTTCAAAAACATAATAATAAGCTGGAATCAGTTGACTCAGATGAACACAGCATATGAGCATATGAATGGAAATCCCATATAAGCTTTCACAAGTTGTCTTTCAAAAGTATGACAGAATATATATTTTTTTAAAGAGAGACAAACAGTGAGAGAGAGAGAGAGAGAGAAAGACAGAGAGAATCAATTTTTATTGAGTTTTTCAGATGACCTTTTTTGCTCTTACATTTAGTCCTGTATGCGGGTGCTAGGGTTTGAATCCATGTACTTGTCCATGCCAGGCAAGTGCCGTAACCACCAAGCCACTGCTCCTGCCCGTGACAGAATATTTTTAATGTAAAAGCATAGAAAAATTTAGAACTTACTAAATGCTTACTTCTAAAAAGGAATAACTCTGAGAATTGAAAGAAAATATCATAATTTATGACTTTCATAGTATTAAGTTGTATTAATCAAGAAGAACAAATCATCTTCTATCCTGTACATAAAATGTAAGTCTTATTGGGACTCTTTAGCATGGAGAATAGAATACTAAACAGGATATAATAATCATTTGCAAATATTTGGAATACTATAATATATAGAAGAATATACTAAATTTGTTTATCTCCAGCAGGCAGAAAAATAGAACCAAACCCAATTTGTATATATATATTCAACTCTATATCAGAAGCATTAGCCAGAAATAAGAACTGTTTAACAATAGAATGACCTACTTAAGAAATGCCATATGTTAATGACACTTCTTTCAGGAATACAAGTTTTTTTGTCCCTTGGTGGGAAAAGTTGAACATTTGAAATTCATTACAGCCTTTAACTTTGGTGTATATATGCTATTATGTCATACTGAATATAATTTTCTTTGGCTGAGATAAAGATGGATTTTTATTTTTATTGCTTTTTATTTTTCCAACAAAATAATATATTTATATTCTGAAAATTAGATTTACTGCTTAGAGCCCCCCTAATTACCCCCTCCCCCCTCCTTACCAGTATTGTTGCTTATTTTTTAACAGTTTTTACATATTGAAATGTTTTGTTGTTACACTGCCATATATCTCCCTCTATCTCCCCCAACCTCTAGACTGTGAACTTGCCCCCATTTTGATCGGTAATCCATGTTTGATGAGTCCATTGTCCAAACTCATTTTTCTCTTACTCTTTCCTATAATGTACTCTAGCTTTCAGGTATGAGAGAAAATATTCAGATCTTGAGTTTCTGGGTTTGGCTAATTTCACTCAGAATGATTTTCTCCATCTCCATCCATTTAGCAGCAAAGGCCATGATTTCATTTTTTTAAATGGCTGAGTAGAATTCCATTGTGTGTGTGTGTGTGTGTGTGTGTGTGTGTGTGTGTGTCACAGTTTCTTGATCCATTCATCCAATGATGGGCATCTGGGTTGACTTCATAATTAAGCTATTGTTAATTGTGCTACTATAAACACTGATGTATAATTGTATATCTGTAGTTTGCCAAATTTATATCTTCTGGGAAAATACTCAGGAGTTGGATAGTTGGGTCATATGTTGGATCCATTCCTAAATATTGAGGAGACTCCATACTGCTTACCAGAGTAGTTTTACTGGTTTATAGTACCACCAACAGTGTATGAGAGTTCCTTTTTCCCCACACCCTTCTCCTTTGCCATTATTATTGCAGCAAGGTAAAATCTTAATGAAGTCTTGATTTGCATTTCCCTGATTGCTAGAGATGTTGAACAGTTTTTCATATATTCATTGGCATTTTGATTTTTTGCTGTTGAGAAGTGTCTATTTAGTTCTTTTACCCATATGTTGATTGGGATAATTTTAATATACATATATATATACACACATATTTTATTAGTGCATTATAGTTATACATAATGATGGGATTAGTTGTCACATATTCCTAGAGGAACACAATTAAGCAATACAATGTGTTCAATACCCCCCCCCACACACACACTTCTACCTGCCTCTTCCTGTCCCCTGATCTCTTGCCTTTCTTCTGGGTCCTAAATTGTTCCTAAAAAACCCAAATACAGTGACATAATTCTTATACCTAAGAAGAATATTTGATATATGTATATATTATATATATAGAGAGAGCTATAGTATATACAGTGATATTTATAACTGCTTGAAATGTACCTTGTTTTATCTCAGTTCCAATATTTTCCCTTCTCTTCCATTCCTATCATTCCTTGATAGTCTTGAAAATATTTGACAATGGGATTAAACAGGTACATTTTGTACAGGTATGCAGCATAACTTGTTCAAATACCTTATGAAGTATCTTGCAACTGTATCTCATAAATATCAGCAATTTGTATTTTTGTTCTACGGATCTAATACATGAGTTTTTCTGCTTTACTCTGGGTTTAGGTCCAGTCTCCACAAACGAGGGATATCTTTGGGCCCTTGATTTTCTGGGTTTGGCGAACATCACTCAGCATGATTTCTTCCAATGCCATCCATTTACCTTCAATAGATGCAATATCATTGTTCCAATTGCTGAGTAGAACTCTATGGTTTATAAATATATACCAAGTTTTTGGAACCATTCATCAAGTGAGGGGCATCTGGATTGGTTCCATAATTTAGCTTTTGTAAATTGAGCTGCTGTGAACATGGATTTTGCTATGTCATTGTAATGTGCTGATTCTAACTCCTCTGGAAAAATACTCAGAAGAGGGATAGCTGGGTCATATGGTGGCTCCAACACTAATTTTTTGAGGAGTCTCTACATTGCATTCCAGAGATTCTGGACCAGTCTGCAGTTCTACCAATAATGTGCTATTGTTACTACCTGCCCACAACTCCTCCAGCATTTGTTATTGTTTATATTCTTCACCTTTGCCAGTTTGACTGGAGTGAGCTGAAAACTTAATGTAGTTTTGATTTGCATTTCTCTGATTGCCAGTGATTTAGAATACCTTTTCATGTATTCATTGGATGGCTCAATGTCCTCTGTTAGAAGTTATTGTTTAGCTCTCTGGCCCATTTATTGATTGGATTGTTGGTGTTTTTGTTATTGAGTTTTTTTGAGTTCTTTGTAATTCTGGATATTAGTCCCCTGTCACAGGGATCGCAGGCCATGATTCTCTCCTATTCTGTAGATTGTCTCTTGACTGTTTTGACTACGTCCTTGGCTATACAGAAACTTTTAGTTTAATGGCATCCCACTCATTTTTTTTTACTGTAATTCTCTCACTTTAGGAGTCTTATTGAGGAAGTCGTAGTTAACTTCCATATGCTGAAGTGTTGGTCCTAATTTTTATTCTAGCAGTTGCATGGTAGCTGATTTAATTCCTAATTCCTTGATCCATTTAGATTTGATTTTTGTGCACAATGAGAGTTAAGTATCTAATTTCAGTTTTCTGCAAGTGGTTGTCCAGTTTGTCCAGCACCATTTGAATAGACTGTCTCTCCTCCATGTTTTATTTTGATCCCCCTTTTCAAATATCAGATGTTTAAAGATTTGGGGCTTTTTGTCAGAGTCTTCTATTCCATTGGTCTTCCTCCCTATTTTGATACCAATAACATGCTGTTTTTAATACTACAGCTGTATAGTATAATTTTAGATCTGGTATTGCAAAGCCAACTGCTTCATCTTTCTTGCTGAATAATGTTTTGACTATTCTGGGTTTCTTTTTGTTCCATATGAATTTGAGAGTTGCCTTTTCGATTATCTACAAAGAATGACTTTGGAAACTTGAGGGGCATTGCTTTGAATCTGTACAGTGATTTTGGCAGATTGGCCATTTTAATTATATTAATTCTGCCTAAACAAGAGCATGTAACATCTTTCCATCTTCTCAGGTCTTCTGCAATTTCTGTTTTCAAGTGTTTGGTAATTTTCCTTGTAGAAGACTTTTACTTCCCTTGTTATATTAATTCCCAAGTATTTTATTCTTTTAGAGGATATTGTGAATGGGAGCGATTTCCTAATTTCTTCTTCCGCCCTAATATTGTTGGCAAATAGGAAAGCTATTGATTTATAGGTGTTGATCTTGTAGCCTGCTACATTGCCAAATCTGTTTATTAGCTCTAGCAGTTTTCTGGATCTTCCACATATAGGATCATGTCATTAGCAAAAAAGAGATGGTTTGTAAAGATAGCCATGTGAAAAACTCAATATAAATTGATTCTCTCTGTCTCTTTCTCTCTCTCCCACTATCCTTCTCTCTTTACAAGAAAAAAAAGGGGGGATATTTTGACTTCCTCTCTTCCTATTCTTATCCTTTGATTTCTTCCTCCTGCCTGATTGCTCCAGCCAGGGTCTCCAGAACTATTTTGAATAGAAGTAGTGAAAGCAGGAAGCCTTGTCTTTTTCTTAAGTTCAGAGGAAATGCTTTCAACCTTTCTCCATTTAGTATTATACTAGCTGAAGATTTGGCATATATGGCCTTTAAAAAGTTAAGATACGTTCCTTTGATCCCTATTTTCTCTAGAGTTTTGAGCATAACTGGATGATGGATTTTATCAAAGGCCTTTTCTGCATCTATTGAGATGATCATATTGTTTTTGTCCTCAATTCTTTTTAAGTGATGAATCACATTTATTTATTTGCTTATGTTGAACCATCCTTGCATACCTGGAAAGAAGCCCACTTGATCATGATGAATTATTTTCTTAATGTATTTTTGAAAGCAGCTTGCAAGAAACTTATTAAGGACTTTTGCATTGATATTCATGAGGGATATTGGTCTGTAGTTTTCTTTTTTCAATGTGTCTTTGTTGAGTTTTGGTATCAGAGTTGTGGTTGCTTCATAAAAACTGTTTGAGAGAGTTCTCTCTTTTTCAATTTTTTGGAGTAGCTTCATAAGGAGAGGTATTCTCTTCTTCAAAGGTATGGTAAAACTTCACAGAGAATCCATCAGGTCCTGGGCTCTTTCACTTTGGAAGACTTTTAATTGCTATATGGATTTTGGTGCCTGTTATTGGGCTGTTTAGGATTTCAGTGTCATCCTGTGTCAATTTGTGGATGTTGTATGTGTCTAGATATTTGTCTATGTCATCCAGACTATCTGATTTAGAGCAATATAATTTTTCAAAATATGTTCTGATAATCTCTTTAATTTCAAGGGGGTCGGTAGTGATTACCCCCTTTATGTTGGTGATTTTATTGATTCACTTTGATTTGCTCCTTCTTTTAGTTAGATTAGCTAGGGGTCTGTCAATTGTATTTATTTTTTTGAAAAACCATTTCTTTTTCATAAATTCTTTTTTATTTATTTTTTGTTTTCAATTTCATTGATTTCATCTTTGATCTTTATTATTTCCTGTTTTCTGTTGGCTTTGGGATTAGACTATTCTTCCTTTTGTAGAGGTTGGAGTTGGCACATAAGCTTATTTGTTAGGGATCTCTCCTGATTCTTAATGTGGACACTCAGTGCAATAAATTTTCCCCTTAAGAATGCTTTCATGCTATCCCAGAGATTTTGATGTTATATCTTCATTCTCATTCTCTTCCAAGAATTCCTTAATTACTGTTCTCATGTCTTCTTGGATCCATTCTTCATTTAATAGGGTGTTATTCAATCTCCACATATGTGTGTGCTTTGTGCCACAGTTCTTGCTATTAATTATTAGGGTCATGACATCATGGTCTTATAGGATACATGGAATAATGTCTACTTTTTTATATTTGATGAGATTGCTTTGTCAGCTAGAATAGGATCTATTTTGGAGAAGAATCCATGTGGTCCGAGAAGAAGATATACTCTGCCAATTTGGGGTGGAAAATCCTGTAGATATCTGTTTAGTCTATTTGTTTTATGGCATTGTTTAGACTGGAGATCCCTTTTCTGTTTCTTTTATTTGATGATGAGATGTCTATTGGTGATGGAGATGTGTTAAGACTCCCAGTACTATTATGTTGAGGTCCACAGTTGTTTTATATCTGGGAGTATTTTTTCAACATAGTTGGGAGCATTGTTGTTTGGAGAGTATGTATTTACTATAATTATTTCTTCCTGTTATACTGTTCCCTTTGTTAGAATGTAGTGTCCTTCTTTATCTCTTTTGTTTAATTTATGTTTGAAATCCAATTAGTCAGATAAAAATTGCAACTCCAGCTTGCTTTCTTGTGCCGAATGCATGGAAGATTTTTTTTCCCATCCTTTCAACCTTAATCTGTGGGTTTCACTAGCTGTAAGGTGGAATTTCTGTAAGCAGAATATTTTTGGAGTTTGTTTTTTGATCAAAACTGCTTGTCTGTTTCTTTTGATTGGTGCATTGAGACCATTCACATTCAATGTTAGAATTGTTATGTGGTTGTACTTCAGATTCATTGTGTTTTATTGGTAAGTTCTGTAGTGTCTTAATTGTCTATTGATAAAATGTACCTTTATTTAACTTCCTCTTTATGGATTTTGAAGAATATTAGCATGTACCTCTATCTGTAGTTTATCTTTCAGTCTTCTTTGAAATGCTGGCTTTCTGTTCATAAATGCTGCAAGTTTGTTCTTATCATGAAAAGTTCTTGTTGCCCCCTCAAATTTGAAGCTGTGTTTTGCTAGGTATAGTATTCTAGGCTGCATGTTGTGTTCATTCAGACATTGAAAGATCTTCTTCTATGATCTTCTCGCTTCCAGAGTCTGAACTGAGAAATCAGATGTGATTTTTAATGTTTTGCCTCTGACTGTGATTTGGCGTTTCTCCCTTGCCGCTTTCTTTCCTTGATTTCCCTGTTGTACATTTTGAATATGATGTGTCCTGGTAAACTTCTCATTTGATTAGGCCTATGAGGTGTCTTATAAGCATCTTAGATGAGCATATCTGAGTCTATTTTTATGTGGGCAAAATTTCTTTAATAACCTGCTTGAAAATGTTCCTTATCCCATTTGTTGTTGTTTCAATTTCTTCTTGTATCCCAATGACTGTTAAATTGTTTCTTCTCATTTCATCCCAGACATTTTAAAAATTCTGCTCGTGTTCTGTGAAGTTTTTTTTTTTTTTTTTTGTCATGTGTGTGCTCTAGCTTGCTCAGACTGTCCTCGTTGTCAGAAGTTCTGCCTTCAAGAGCTGAGGGTCTGTTTTCTATAGAAGTTAGTCTATTATTAAATTCTTCCATGGTTTCTCTCATGTCATTGACTGCAGATTTTAGCTTTATTACTTCTTTTTTGAGTATGTCTATTTCTATGAAAATAGAGTTATTCATCTCTTTAGTTTTCTCACTTAGTCCCTTCAGTTTATCTTATTTTAGCTCATTGTTCCTTTAAGTAATCAGATCATTGGTAAGATTTTCAAGATTTTCATCCTGATCCCTGTCTGTGTCCTCCTTTTAGGGGGAATCTTGAGTTTTAGGTGAACCTCTCCCTGTTTGATTTTTCATTTTGAAGAGTTTCTTGTGGCTCTCTGAATTGAGATTTCCTTACGGGAAGGTAGGCAGTTCTCCAGATGGTTTTTCCTTGCAAGTCAAAGGGTCAGATCAGTCACCAACTCTTTGATGACCACCTTTTTCCAGATGTTGTTTCTGCCTGGGCCCTTGTGTTGATCTACCTTTTGGTTCCAGGTTTAAGGTTGCAACAAGGAACCTACCAAAATGTAGTCCTACCTTCTGGCATGACTCAAACAGGGCCCAACACTAAGGTGAGACATAGTAGGCAGGGCTGCTCCAAGTGAGGAACCTCCCCTGTTTGGTCCTGAGTGGGGCTGCTCTGGATTGGTTCCTACCAGGGGTGTCTTGAGTGCTTTCCAGCATGACTCAAACAGGCTCCAACTGGAATGTGGGGCATATGTAGGCAGGGAAACTCCCCTGCTTGGTCCTGAGCAAGGCAGCTCCTGATGGAGTTCCTATCAGTGGTGTCCTGAGGGCCTTTCATGGGACTCAAACAGGCCCCATCAGGAATGCTGAGGGTAGCTAGGTGGGGCTACTCCAGGTGGGGAACCTCCGTTTGTTGGTCCTGAGCAGGTCTGCTCCTGACGGGGGTCCTACCAGTGGTGTCCTGAGCACCTTCTGGTGGGACTCAAAGAGGCACCAACTGGAATGTGAGGTGTCAGGGTAGGAGGGGCTACTCCAGACGATGAACTTCCCCTAGTTGGTCCTAAGTAGGGCTGCTCTGGACAGGGGTCCTACTGGTCCTACTGAGTGTTTTCCCCGATTGGGTTATTTTTGTGGGTGGTATTAACTTTTTGAGTTCTTTGTATATTCTAGACATTACACACCTGTCAGAGACATAATTGGCCATGATTTTTTCTCATTCTGTAGGTCTTACTTTATGTTTTTAATTGATTCCTTAGGTGTTCAGAAACTTTTGTTTAATGGCATCCCACTTACTAATTTTGGTTTTACTGCTTGTGCTATGGGGGTCTTGATAAGCAAGGTGTTGCTAGCACCAATATGGTGATGTTGACTTTATTTTCTCTTCCAACAATTGTAAGGTATCAGGTTTAGTTCTTAGATCTTTTATCCATTTTGATTTGAGTTTTGTGCAGGGTGAGAGATGTGGATCTAATTTCATTTTTCTGCATATGGCTATCCGGTTTTTGCAGCACCATATGTTGAAAATGTTGTTTTTTTTTTCCAAGTTGTATTTTTGCCACCTTTGTCAAATATTGATCTGCTTGTCTATTTTGATACCAATATTATGTTATTTTTGTAACTGTTGCTTTGTACTGTAGTTTCAGATTTGGTATTGTGATGCTTCATGAGTCACATTTTTTTTTTTTTTTTTTTTTTTTTTTTTTTTTTTTTTTTTTTTTTTTTTTTTTTTTTTTTTTTTTTTTTTTTGCAAAATATTGCTTTGGCTATTTTGTTTTTTTTTTTTTTATTCCTCCAAATGAATGTAAGAGTTGATTTTTCTATGTCTGTGAAGAATATCATTGGTATTCTGATATGGATTGCACTGAATCTGCATAGCATTTTTGGCAGAATGACCATTTTGACTATATTAATTCTGCCTGTTCAAGAACATGTTTTTCCATCTTCTCAGGACTTCTATTTCTTTTTTAAAAGCTCTATAACTTTCCTCATAGAGGTCTTTTACCTCCCTCATTAGATTAATTCCTAAGTATTTTGTTTATTCATTTATTTTTTAGGTTATTGTGATGGAAAGATTTTCTTGATTTTATCTTGGGCTGAGTCACTGTTGGAGTACAGAAAAGTTATTGATTTATGGGTATCAATCTTGTATCCTGCTACTTTTTGAAATTCATTGATATGCTCTAGCAGATTTTTGGTGGAGTTTCTTAGGTCTTATATATACAGGATCATATAATCAGCAAATAGAGACAGCTTGACTTCTTTTTTTTTTAACCTATTCATATCCCTTTGATTTCCTTCTCTTGCCTGATTACTCTGGGTAGTATTTTAAGGACTACATTGAAAAAGAGTGATGAGAGTGGACATCCTTGTTTTCTTTCTGAGTTTAGTGCAAATGTTTCAATTTTTCTCCATTTAGAATAATGCTAGCTGTAGATTTGTCAGAAATGGCCTTTAAAATGTTAAGGTAAGATCTTTTAATCCCTATCTTCTCCAGTGTTTTAAACATGAATGGGTGTTGGATTTTGTCAAAGGCCTTTTCTGCCTCTATTGAGATGATAGTGTGGTTTTTGTCCTTGCTTCTGTTTAAATTATGGATCACATTCATTGATTTGCATGTGTTGAACCAGCCCTGTATCTCTGGAATGAAACCCCCTTGGTCATGGTATATTATCTTTTTGATACATTTTTAAATGCAGTTGGCTAGTATTTTCTTAAGGATTTTTGCATGTGTGTTCATCAGGGATTTTGATCTATAGTTTTCTTTCCTTGATATATTTTATCAGATTTCAGTATCAAGATTATGTTTGCTTCACAAAAAGTGTTTGGGAGAGTACCAGTCATTTCAATATCTTGGAATAACTTTATAAAGAGAGGTGTTATTTCTTCTGTAAATATTTAGTAGAACTCTACTGAGAATCCATTGTGAACTGAGGTTTTCTTTTTAGGTAGGCTTTGAATCACTGACTCAATTTCATTAATTAATATTGGTCTGTTTATGATTTCTATATCTTCCTGTGTCAATTTAGGCATGTAATAAGTGTTAAGAAACTTATACATCACTTACAGATTATTCAGTTTATTGACGTGGAATTTCTCAAAGTAGGTTCTGATAATCCTCTGAATTTCATAGCAGTCTATGGTGATTTCATAATTTTCATCTCAGATTTTATTCACTTGTTTCTTTTCAATCTTTCTTTTGGTGAGGTTGGCTAGGGTTTTGTCAATTTTACTTATTTTTTCAAAGAACCTACTCCATTTTGTTAATTCTTTGTAATTTTTAATTCTCTATTTCATTTATTTCAACTCTAATCCTGTTTACCTCTTGTGTTCTACTGATTTGTGGATTAGTTTATTCTTCTCTATCTAAGGACTTGAATCAGAGCATAAACGTATTTATTTGGGATCTCTCTACTTTTTTTGCTGTGAACATTCAGAACTATAAATTTACCTCTTAGAAATGTTTTCATACTGTCCCAGAGACTTTGGTATGCTGTGCTTTCATTCTCATTTGTTTTTAAGAAGTTCATAATTTTTGGTCTCATTTCTTCTTTGACCCATTCTTCATTTAAGACAGTATTAATCAATCTCCATGTGTTTGTTATTTCTGCTATTTTTATTATTACTGTTGATTTATAGTTTCATGCCATTATAAGATAGGATACCTATCCTATAGATAGAATTATTTTATATTTGTTGAGATTTTCTTTGTGAACTAGTATATGATCTATTTTACATAAAGTTCCAAGTGCAGTTGAGAAAAAGATAAGTTCAGCTGTTTTGGGGTATAATGTTCTATACACGTCTGTTATGTCCATTTGATTTAAGGTGTCATTTAAGCTAGAGAAATCTATATTAATTTTTTTTTTGTTTTGATGACCTGTCAATTGGTGATAAGGGTGTTTTGAAGGCCCCCATTACTATTGTATTGTGATCTATGGTGAATTTAAAGTCACAGAGAGTTTTATCTATGTTGGGTGCACTCATATATGGAGCATAGATGTATACAATGTTTATAGCATCTTGTTGAATTGTTCCCTTTATTAAGATATAGTGGCCATCTTTGTCTCTTTTGAGTAAATTCTGGTTGAAATCTACTTTATTGGATATTACAGTTGCTACACCAGCTTGATTTCTTGAGCCATATGATGGGTAGGCTTTTCTATTTCTTTTTACCTTTAAACTATGGATGCCTTTACCTGTAAGATGAATCTCTTGTAGGCAGCATATCGTTGGATTTTTTTATCTATTCTTCTAATCTGTTCTAATGGAGTTGAGACCATTAACAGTATTAATATGGGTATGTGTTTGTGGCTTATTGCCATTGCAGTTTTTGCTCTATTTATACTCTCTTGATCCTTGTTTAGCTGTATGTACTTTATATTGAGCTTCCTCAGCTTGTGAGATTTGGGAATTATATGTTCATTCCTTTATCTGAAGTGTAGCTTTGAGTGTTCTTTGTAGAGCTATTTGTGTTAAAAAAAAATTAGTTCTTTCTTGTTGTGAGGTGTTTTTATTTCTCCCTGGAATTTGAAACTGAGTTTTGCTGGATATAGTATACTTTTCTGACAGTTGTTTTCTTTCAGGGTTTGGAATATCTTATTACAAGCCCTCCTTGTTTTTAGAACTGAGGTGAGAAATCCAAAACAATTTTTATTGGTTTGAATTTAAGTTTGCTTTAATTCCTTTCTCTTGCAGCTTTCAATATTCTTTCCTTGGTTTCTCTGTAAAACATTTTTAATATGATGTGTCTTGGTTAATTTCTCAATTGCTTAGATCTATTTTGAGCCCTGTATGCTTTTATATGTCCATGTCTATCTCATTTCTAATATATGAGAATTTTTCTGTAATTATCTCATGTAGGATATTCTTATGCCTTAGTTTGTACTTCCATGCTTTTGTCTACCCCAATGACTCTCAAGTTTGGTCTTTTAATGTACCATTGCTCTTGAATATTTTGATTATGTTCTTTGAGGTTTTTTTTCTTTACTGTGTTCTGTGAGTTCAAACTTATTTTGCCTATCTTCAATGTCAGAGATTCTTTCCCTCAATAGTTGTTTTGTTTTCTACAGATTATAATCTGTAATTGAAATCTTCAAATGAGTTTTTAATTCAGTTGCTTGTATCTGTCATTTCTAGGCATTTTTTATGTTTCTTTCACTATATTTATTTCTTTGATGAATTATTCTTTCATCTCCTATAATTCCTCTATTTGTTCTTTAAATCCTTTTTAAATTGTTCTTTTATTTCCTTCTTATATCCTTTTTTTAATTCTTTGATATTTTTGGTGATCATATTGTTGCTATTCTCTTGATTTTCCTCCAATCCCCTATTGTTGGACTCTTTTGTTGGGAGAATGTGGGATTTTTTGGGGGGAGGTGGGCTAGAAGATTTATTTGAATGTTTCCTCATTTTTTGAAGGTCTTTCTGTTACTCCTTAAATTGAAGAGGATTCTTTTTCTTCTCATTTTGTATGTAAACTATTTTGAGTGATTTTCTTATATGTTCTGAAGATTTTCACTGGATTTTATGTTAGGCTCAGTACCACAGGATGTGGCATTAGACTTCTTTCTGGTTTTTCCTCTTTGGGTCCTTGCTGTTAGATTGGAGGTTTTGTCCATCCCTTACTTTGGTTGGAATATTGTCCAGAATGTTAAGTTCAGCAACCAAATGCTTAACCTATGAACATTAATGTCCTTAGATTTCCAACTCCTCACAAGCTAATGGGAAACCATTAATATGATCAACCAATGCTTACAATAAACAGCATTAAATTGGTTATTTAGTACAAATTATATCTACTACAATGGTAAATTCCACCTATGAGATGAATAATAGTGTTAACAATTACCTTTGGCCACAATAATATTCAACCAACACCTATGACAGACTTCAAAAATACAATAGTTATTGAGTTTGGCATTCATAGCGGTAATGGTTTCACAGTATTAATGATGAGGGATCAAATTGTATAAACTAATTAGAGCTAAGAAGAGATAAGTTTACAGATGACTGAGTGAGAAAGGAATGCAAGACTCATTTATAAAAGAGATTGAACTATCTGAGAGTGAAGAGAGAGAAAGTAGAAGAGATGTAGAATTTACTGATTAAAAAAAAAAGTAGAGGGAGAAGAGGCATAGGTACCAAAGTAGAGGAAGGGGAAAAGGAGATGTTAGAGATGTTATTAGTGTTTGGGTGATACTGTAAGAAAGAGTAGAAGAAAGTAAAAGAAAACTTTGTGACAATCCAAAAATTAAATGTACTGATCAAAATCCCAACCTTCAGCTGTCAGGTCAAGGATAAACATTCACATTGAAGCAAATGCTCAGAAAGTAAGAGAGTAAAGAGTGAAAAAAGAAGAAGGGAAAAAGGAAAAAAAAACTAGGAAAGATAAAAAACAGGAAAAAAAGAAGAAAAAACAAAATGAAAAAAAATCCACAAAAACATAAGCAAAAACAAAACAAAACGGGTAGTTGTTTATATATCCATGAACCAATCAACTTCTCCAGATGGCACACAAACACATCAAAAAGAGAAAAGAAAAAAAATACTTTTAATGAAAAAATTGGAATTATGTTCACTGAGGTTGTCTCTTTACACACTGAGAGCAGATGTTCACTGTCCACCTGAATTTTGTTAGAAGAGTCTCTCAGTCTGCAATTATGTGATCTCAAGTAGTTTCAGATGGTTGGATGTCTAGCTCATTCTCCTGGGCTTTCTGGCTGGAGACTTCTCTGAAGAGATCACGTTAACCCATGCCCTGAGGGCTGGCCTATGTCAGCCTCCTGGGATCTGAAACTCAGGAGACCTCCTGGATTCTAGGCACAGGGGATTGAATGCAAAGCAATGCTCTCTTTGTTGGTTATATACAGTGCCTCCGTATTTTCTGGGTTCAAACTGCATTCTCTTGCACAGTCTTGCTCCACCTTAGCTTGTCATGTGAGTCTTTTGACTGGGGGCAGGAGACAGGACTGAGACAGGCTCCTCTGCACTCCGCTAATGTGAATCCCCTTGAGCTAAATGAAGTTTGGGCCTGTCGCATGCTCACTCTGCTGGATTCAGCCTCTTCACCATGATTGGATCCTGGAAGAATCATGGAGTGTCCCTATCTGAACTGCAGACTCCCTTGTGCTGGACAGTGTGTTCAAAATGACTCCTGCTCCTCCATCTTGCAGGCAGCTGAGAGACAATGCTCTCTCCTTACATGTGTAGCAGAGATGTGGCAGGGGGGTCCCCATTTGGGCCCAGTTCAGGGTTCCTTATAGAACTTGGCTCCCCTGCTGCAGATCTGCTCACATGTTATGGTTCTGTTCCACCACCACTCCTGTGCCAATTGGGAGCAATATTGTTTGCAACTGCTGATATTCACAGGCCACTCAAAACCAAGTGTTCAGCCAACATTTTTAAAGCAATAATGATAATAATGACAGAATTATCTGTTTTTTTCTCTCTCTAAACTCATTGGTTGAATGAAGAACCTACAAGCAATACAATGATAAATATAAATGGTAGTGGTTTCTCCTATCCTGACACAAACAAACCCACAGCCACATGGAAGGTAACTTGAAAGGTGAAAGGTGAATATCTTGATCTCTCAAGGGCCATTAGCTATGGACTTGAATTTATGATGATTCAGAGTTTCAAAAGATCTTCATAATAACCCCATTAGAGTCATTTATTAGGTGAACATCAGATATAAATGGAAAATGTCATGTCCATCTCACAGTGGGTCTACTGGACAACTGGAAATACTTGCAATGATATATATATGGTATATAGAGTGGAATTCTTGCTAAGGATAAGGTATTATTTTCAAATGACATCTGAAAGGAGAATCTGAGGGAGTTCACATTCACCTGAATAGATAACCGTATAAACTTGCCTCAACCCCTGTCATAGTTTGGTCCAAAAGAAACTGGACACACTAGACACTCTGGAATGTTATCTTTGTTTACTATACTCATAAACTTTCAGTCAAACATTGATAAGTTCTATGGGTGCCCTAGTAAGAGATATGTGTTCTAGTGGGAAGGAAGAAATGATGAAAAAATTAAAACTTCAGAAGTAAAGATAATATTTGAAAGTCCCATTTTCTAAGGCATATTAAGACATCTAGGCAGGATTAGTTGTAACTTTTTCACCCAGAAAGAAAAACATAATGAGTGGTAAACATTTTGATTTGGAAACAGTATGCTCCACTTTGACCCATGTGTTAGGTAAACTGTAAGGCTACTAAGTTTGAGTGTGTCCCAGAGCAAGAAATGTCTCTGCTGCAGATCCAGGCTGCAGTATAAATAGATTTGTTTTTGGGGACATCAGTCCCGCAGATCCTGTTACTAAAATAATCTGTGTTTGAGGAAAATCTGTGGAGCTTCTGACAAAAGTAGAAGTATCACAACATAGACCCTTAATGTTCTGGAGCTGTGACAACTGGGAAAAAAGATCCTGGGATACAACTTCAAATGCCCATGGAGCCATAATTACCCATAATTAGCAGTTGGGGCCACTAAATCATAGGTTTGGCCAGGAGTAAATTTGGAACAATACCCAAATAAAGACTGAGATTTAGACTCATTGGAAAGGATGTGGCTGAAACTACAGGCATGATGCAAAAATTCTGAGGGAATATAGAAGAAAATGTTCACTGGAGAGCTAGTGGGACTCAATGGGAAGCTTGTGAGGATTGCAGGCTATTTCTGAAACATGTTGGTAAGCTGCAGTCAGGAGTGGCAAAATTCTCCATAGGAATAAGCCTTGTGCTGATAAAACACACTGGGAAAAATGTCTGTAAAGGGGCTGGCAAAATTCGTTGAGTGTATCACTGGGTGTCACATGCTACTGAGTGCTATGGAGAGCAGGATCAAAAGAGAAGAGGACTCATCAGACCCAGAAAGAGAAGTCCTTTCCTTCTCCTCTGATCCTCAAGTACTGGCCCCTGACAAATCCTAACATTGTACCTGCTGGCAAAGGGGAAGTATCTACAGGATCCAGCTGAAAATCATAAGGAAGGGCAAAACAGGTTGATTTTGAACTGGGACAACACATTAATAGCTAAGTTAGGCTCAGAAGGAATCACATTGGAAAACTGGAAACAAGGAGGTCAGGGAAAAGGTGTGTAATTGTGAGAACACAAGGTACGGATGTTATTTAATGGAAAGTGACTGAGTTTCACAGAACATTCATTGGAGAAGGTGCCCTACACAACCAAGTAATCAGAAGGATGGGCCAATGACACTAGCCAACCCTGGCCTTGTACCCAATAGCACTTGTGCAGTGGGTTCATGAATTAAGCAGCCACAGCAGCAGGGAAGGAGACTACTACATATGAGCCCAAGTACAATGAGCACTACTCTACCAAGAGTGATCCATCTTCTGTCACTACTAAGTGATCTATCATCCAGAAACAAAGGCCAGCACTGAGTTCCTGATATGATTTTTTTCCTGATATGATTTTATTCCTTTGGGACAGCAAGCAATCATTTTATGGCATGCAAATTACATCAGATAATTTCAATGTTAGAAAGGGAAATATTTCATCCTGAGCAAGACTGACACATATTCTGGGCATGGATTCCTTTTTCATAACTTCTACTGATTTCTGTATTGCATCCTCTTAGAACTACCTGGGTAGTGCTTAATTTGTTTCCAATGTCTTAACTATTAAATTTAATTCTGGCAAAGTCTGTTTTATTCAGATCCACCCTTGCTTGTTTCCTCTTCTTCATCCAATCTGCTCACTTCTCTTTAATTCTTTCAGGCCTTGTCACTTCTTTTCAGCTCTCCACAACTAATTTGTGTGCTTACCCTGGTGTACAAAATGCCTACTGCGTCTACCTTTGCATTCCACCTGGGCATTACTTACAAAATTATTTCCACCATGAAAATAGCCATCAAATGATCTTTCTATCCTCCTCCACTGCCATTTATTTGTAGCCATGTTGAGTTCTAATCATTAAGCGAATGCCTAGTAGAGCCAAGACTCTTTCGGAAGCTTTACCTAACCTATTGCATTTAATATCCTTGAAACAATGAGGTCAAATTTGTACACATAGTATTTTCAAGGTTTCTGAGGAGTTTTTCCAGTGTTTCAGTTAAGTAGTACGTAAATGTCCAGTTATGTTAACTCCGAGGTCATCTTTCTCTTCCTTATGCAGTGCCCATATATTGATTAACATGGCATCTGAAGACCCACAAGGTCTTGCATTTATTGTATTATATCCCCTTATTTTGTCACTTCCCACCCACATTTTCCAAACTCTCAAATGCAGTTTATTTATACTGTATTTTCAATTCTCCACCCAAGTCATTGGGATTCAAGGCAATTCTGAGAAGGCCACCTCCTCTGAAACTGCCTTAGGCAGAGAAGACTGCTCCATTTTCTGTATTTACTAACTCTTCCATTCATGATTTTGTTATTACACTGAGTCTTTATGTGAAACTTACCTCTGTATTTATATTTATCCTTCCAACTTAGCTCATTAAGACAATATACTGTCATTTTTACTGCTAGTAATCAGTATCATTTCTGAAAAATGTGCAGGGACAAAAAATGAAAAAGTAAATGAATATACTAATTGTTTAGGTCAATGGTTTCAGAGTGTGGGCCAAGACCTCAGCATTGCAAGGTGGTTCAAACATGTTAAGACAATGATGAGAATCCTATTTTCTTTCTTTCTTTCTTTCTTTCTTTAAGACAAAGAGAGGGAGAAAGTGAGAGAGAAAGAGAGAATCAATTTCATTTACTTTTTCATGTGTCCTTTGTTTCTTCAGTACTTATTTGTGTATATGGTATATCGTGCTGGGGTTTGAACTCGGGTCCTTGCACATACCAGGCATGCACTCCAACCACTAAGCCACTACTCCAGTCCTAAGAATCCTATTTCTGTGTGTTCAGCTAGCCATTAAAGTTACTTAAAAATAAGTAAAATAATGCTGTTGTCACAAAATATTTTTACTTTGAAGAAGAAAATTGCTTTCATTAAAAATGTTGATATTAATTTGTACTTTAATTAATTAATAATATGCATATATTTAATTTTTCAATTTTAATTTCAATTAGCAAAACTTGTCTGGATTTTCAATAATTTTAATGACCAAAGAATGATCTCTAATCAAAATATTAAAAACAACAGGTGTAGGTCAATTGCCTCTTTTAAACATGTTTGAATAATAAAAGTGAAAACAAGTATTCTAATTACTAATACAATAATAAGTTTCTTATTAAAACTATATTAAACAATATGTATACATGCATACACGTTTAAAATAATAATGTTTCAGTAATTTTAATAATAATTTGCATATGAAACTGAAAAAAATTGTGAAATTTTATTATCTTAGATATGTCTTCATAAGAGAAAGGATATAAAATATTTTTGGAAAATAAAAATTGCTTTCATATTAAAGTTACATTTTAAATTTAAAAATCAGCTTGCATTTTATTTTAAAATATTTATATTTGAATGATAGCAGAATCAGAAATTATCATTCATTTAGTTTTGGAAGGTCAATTTTGTATTGAGTTTGAAAATCTGTTGGTGGTTTATTTTCAATTCAATATGTATGATTTCACATTTCTGAGTCATTATTGTTTGCTGAGGTATGTATAGAATCTATAAGGAAAATATTTGAAATTGAAAAATCAAAAAGATAATGTAGTACACAATATTTTAACATTTAAAATTGTTCTAATTTTACTCATAATGTCATTATGAATGAATTGCTCTGTATTTAAAATCAAAATATAAGTCTATAAGAAGTAACAAGCAATAACAAATGTCTAATTTCACTTTAAATTTGTAGTCTTTTGATTAGAAGATAAAATAATAACCCTACCAGTTGTGATTAAAGAGCAATAAATGCTAAACTTCTTTCCCTCTCTATTGCTTGGGCTGGTTTTGTTTTTAAAGGAAATTCTTTTCTTGATCCATAGAAAAAGAGAACATGGTAAATGAACTAATTTGGTAAAAATTTTGTTACAGAAACTGTCATCTAATACAGAGGGTATTTCATACTCAATTCTTATCAGATTTTAGAAATTAATTTAAAACACTTAAACGTGAATATTAGAAATTATGTTTCACTTGACATGATAAGAATTACAAGTGAATGAGTGTAATGATTATAATTGCCCTAATAAGGCAATAAAGCCTGAATGCTGCCCCAAATAAACAAACATGTTACCCAAAACCCCTGAGGGAGTTCGTGCACTGGGGATCAAAACAACAAAAATAACACTTCATTATTTTATTGAGCTTAGTCCAAAATTCCATTAAGATCTTGAACAAATTGTGCTGGACTTCATTTAAATGACCTTAAAATCTATTCTAAGAAGATCTCAGGAGCTCCTTGAAATAATAAGATTTGCAATTCTTGCTGTATTATTCTAGAACTTGCAAACCTTTGGCTCTTACTAGTCTGGGGAGAAGAATTTTAGGCACCAGCCTTGAGTCTTGGAGTCAGCAAGGCAAGAATGAAGAGGGGTTTCAAGAGAAAGACTGAAAGAGGTAATCTGGCCCAATATCTGCAGTTAAATGTTTGTGGTAGACTATAGGAAAGCACTCCGAAGCCAGCTGTCAAATTAACAAGAAAAAGCAGAAGTCCTAAACTATACCATGCTTCTGAAAATTTTTTGGAGGGAAGAGATTTAGAAGAGTTTCCCCAATTAATCTTATAAATCTTATAAATGACTGCCTAACATCAGATTGTAGCATCATTTCTGTGGTTTGCTGCTCTGTTAGACTGCTTTAAAATTTACCCTTAATGAAAACAGGCCTAGTTAGGATACTGTACTTTATTTCCTCAAATTAATGGAGAAAAAATGTTGACCTATATCAGCACTTCTTAGTGTCTGTTACTTATTGTAATACGTTTAGTGAATCGCAGTTCTTAGTAATTGCTCATTGTAGAGGGAATACGCAGATGATCAGAAAAGCACTGCTCACTGCCTGGATCCTTGCTATGGCTCCTCCTTGGCCTTGCTGCAGTAGTCTAACATGCATAAACTCAGGATTTTGTGATTATCCCTTTATGGTGACCCTAGAATCTTCTAAATTGATTCAAAACAAAATGAAACAAAAATATTGAATGTAATTCCTCATAACTCATTGTACTGCCTATCAGCATTTATTCTATTTCCTTCCTTGATTTTCTTTGAACTGTGTTACCCAAGAAGTCTCACCAAACCACAAATCCTGATTTGACGCAGACAAATAGAATTCTAAAAAATAAGATTTTTCCACTTCTGTTATGAAATCAATTCAAATTCAAAGTCTGAAATTTCCCTCATTCCCATCATAGTTGTTCAACCCAAACTGAAGAGGTTTTATGCAAGAGCAGGTGTGAGGCCTGTGGCTGGGGTGTCACTAGTACAGTACACCAGCTCAGATTTACTGCTGTCGCCAAATGCTTTCTACTTTCCAAAAGTTCTTCAAAAGTATACTTGAAAGCATTGCAAAACCAGATTTTGATCTACAACTGTAAAACACACAAGCAAGTTAGCAAATGCCAGTTCTTTAGGTTTGTAATGCAAGTATGTGTCACAATGCATTGTTGAGCAAAAAGAATAGTTTCAAGTTAAAACTGTGTTGAATATTATGTTACATTGTGTTTCATTGATTTTGGACTACAGGAGAAGTAGCATTAACTGTGATAAAAGGTGAGAAAGCAGAGTGAACATAACTCTTGGTTTATATAATCCTACTTTCATTAGTCAATATGTGTGGGTAGTGTGTTCTGTTAATCGTGTTAGGGATAATAATGTTCCCACTCCATATTTATATATTGAAGTCCTAACCATCCATATCTCAAAATTGTATGAAATAGAGGCATTATGGGAATAATTAATTAAGATGTGATCATAGGGGCTGGAGTGGTTGCTTTGCAGTGTGAGTCTTCGGGTTCAAACCCCAGCACCACATACACAGCGAGGTGTGGAAGCAATGAAGGCCAATGAAAAACTAAAAAAAAATAGATTCTATCATTCTCTCTCACTGTCCCCCTCTCTTCAAAAAAAAAAAAAAAAAAGATGTGGTCATAATAGTGATGTAGGCCCCTGGTCTAAGATCACTGCTGTACTTGTAAAAGGAAGAATTTGAAGACAGATATAAACACAAAGGAGAATATTGTGTGAAGACGAAAGCACAAATTTTGTTGATACTTCTACCTGTCAAAGAATGCCAGTGATTGCCACAAACGATCAACAGCAAAAGGCTAGATTTTTCATATATTCACCGAAAATCCTGATACCTTAATCTCAGACTTCTGACCTCAAAACTGTGAAATAGTATATTACTGGTATTTAAATCATGCAATTTCTAACTATTACAAACACTCTCTGCATGTGTGTGTGTGTGTGTGTGTGAGTGTGTGCTTTACTGGGTTTGGAGGTTTGCATACAAGACATCACACATTCTAAGCAAGCATTTTACCACTGAGCTACACTTCCAGACCTTGTTAATTTTACCTTGATGCAAGTCTCACCAAGTTGTCCAGGCTGGCCTTAAACTTGTGACCTTCCTCTCTCAGCCACCCAGGTGGCTGTAATTAAAGGCATGAGCCACCATACCCTGCTCAGTTTTAGCTTATTTGTTTTTAATTATTTAATGAATGCTCAAGAAAATATCAACTACATTCAAATAGCTGAGGCTATGCTGTAGTAAACACATCAAATAACAGATTCATATAACAAATTTTTATTATTTAAATTAGCTGCCTATTAAAGTTTGGCTTGGTTCTGTCCCAACTCTCTTCACTCAGTGGTGTAGTAAGCTGGCCATATTTTATACACATTTTATATTAGTTTGTTAAAATCTTGTAAGGTTGCTCAAAATAAAAAAAATAAAAAAAATTAAAAAAAATGGAACAGTTTGCTCTTGCTGGGGGGAGAAAAATGGCAACCCATTCATTAAGTCTTTAAGCTCCCTTCTGGAGTTGACACATACCACACCAGTGGTAAGTCAAAGTCACCCCACTTAATTTGAGGAGGTAAGGGAAAATCCCACAAAGTGTCCTCAAGGAGAAAAAGCAAAATATATATGAAAAGTTAAATAATTCACCCTGAACCTGATATATTATTGAAATGGGAGTTTGAGACAAAACTCCATTTGCTGCTTCTGCTGATGAGTGGTATCTGTATGAGCTTCAGGTCTCTGCAGCTGAGAGAGCCCCTTTTAGTGTTAGCATCTAATCACAATTCACTCTGAAGATTGCAGACAGCAGAGACAGATTGTTCTCCACTACTATCGAGTGCTGTGCTGCAGCTTTACATAGTAGGCTATACTCTCCAGTACCACAACAGACCTCAGCAGCTCACTGCCAACTTCTTTCTGGAATCTTATCCTGTAAATCTGAAGAATGAGATTTATGGGACAACAGAAGGAAAGAGTGAAAAGAGTAGGATTTATTCAACTGTGAAAAAGAGAAGCAGAACTCTTACAGGGGCAAGAGGGGACTCTGATAGGGGTGACCAACTGACTGTACTAGTGCAGTGGTTTATGTAGTACTTGGGTCAATGGTATTGGTCCAAATCCATGCTAATCAGGGTTTAGAAAAGTACTAGAACTATTGGTTAATGTCTGGGTCTGAACATCCATTCAGGTCTGGCCCACTTCCATTTTTTCATCTCTTGTCTGCAATCCCGGCTTCCCAGGAGGTTGAGATTGGCAGATCATGGATACTTGGGGTTTCTGCACTGTGCTGCTGTATGGAACAGGCATCTACACCTGGGTCTGGCACCTGCCAGTGCAACAGGTCAGTGTGGCCCTGGATTTCTGTGCCTCAGTCTTGTGCTGGCATGGTTGACTCTGCTCCACCCTGGCCTGTGCTCATTGCCTGCACTCCAGTCTTCCTGGGTCACTACTCTGCAGCTCCAGGACCAGGGCTTGGCTTCATTATCAACAGCATATAATCTTGTTTTAAAACATTTCCTTTGTCTCAAAAGTCCCTTTAATTAGAGAAGCACTCAATTCCTTCTCCCAACAACCCCCACCCCAGGTGCAATGACTATGACTTACTTTTGTCTCTAAGATTACCTTTCCTGAAATCATATAACATTCAGTATAGCTTAAAATAACTTTGAACCTCTTTTCATAAATCACAAAATATTTACAAGAATAAATGTTGATTTTTATCTTTTACGTGTTGTGATGTTAGCATAAATTTTATTCCTACCACCTATGATAAACATCATTTTACATTTGAACATTTTGTTTTGCTTTTTAGGAATCACTTATCTTTTCCACTTTTACTGGAGGTGTAAAATTGTTGCTTAAAATGGAAAAAAAATCTTACACTAGAAATATAAAGAATTACTTTAACTCAAAATAAGAAAATATGCAACTCAGTGAAAGTTAGCTAAGCTCAATAATAAACTCAGCATAGGTGAATTTTTACATTAGCAGGGAGAACCATAACTACGAAGCTGTGGGGGGGAGAAGGAAGGAGACAGGAAGGAGAGACAGGATTTGGGGGGTTATCAATGCAGCTGGGAACCCTCAACTCCCATGAGAAGCCCAACTAACATGGGTGTAAAGTAGGGGAAACATGGCAGCAGGAAATGGTCAAAATGGGGAGACCATGGACTAGGATCAGCCTTAACTTACTTTGTCAATATCCATACTGAAAGACATTAACAGGGAAATAAACTAAAATAAAAAAAGATTACCTATATGAACATAGGCTAAAGTTTAGAAAAAAAACTAATAGATTTATCTTAGTGACCGGTGAGAGCATCTTAAAATTTGTGGATGTATATAATACTTTCTAACAACTTTTCAATTCTGATTGTATTTACTCCCTCCTCCCTGAAAATTCTCCCTGTCTCTCTCCCCCGACCCCTCACTCACACACACATGCAGCCAAAGACTAGTGTTCATGTTCAGCCTTTCTAATAGCCAAAAACTCTACATAACCACAGTGCATATCAACATATCTATTTTTGCCTCAGTGGTTGAACTCACCCTACAGGCTTTTGTAGTCCCTAACAATAACCTGGACTAATTAATAAGTAAACATGAATCATTTAAGGAGCATGAGTCTCCAGGTATGCCACTCATTTAAAGTTTCCTTCCTCAAACTTAATGTGATTTGTCAGCCACAAGATAAATAATTTCACTATTGATACCAGAGAGAAGGCTGAGGGTTCTTTCTGTGTCCTGCCCTCATTACCTCACATTCTCGATAGAAGGCTTCCTGTTCTTAAGAGGATGTGCAGGTAGACATCACAGATGTTAGGCACAGGCCTTCCTCACTCACTCACTGTGCAGGTGTGGTAGGAATACTTAAGGTGGTTTCAAATAGCTATGATCTTTGTACTCCATTTAAATGTACTTCGGTCTCTCAAATATTGTCCTATTTCTGGGTATCCACCAAGAAACGGAGATTAAATAACTGCTGTTCAGATTTTTAATTTTTTTTTTTATTTTTGGGAATGTAGTAGACTTTTTTTTCCCTTTCTAAAATGAAGTTTCAAGGGAAAAAATCTGCTGAAATCTCTGAATTCTTGACTCTGTAAATGAAATAATAAGCTTCCGAAGACTACAGGAAAAGGTTCAATTATTTATTTTCTGAAGCATATTGGCCACTTTTGAGTACCAATGAGAGACTGGAGGTGCAGTATTTTTTGTTGTTGTTAACTGGAATTTGGGAATAGTTCCTGATAGAAACCCGAAAATAGACCAGTCCAGTCAAGATGACCATGGCAAAAAGACCTAATAATACTGCAGGTAGTTGTTTTTTAGTTTTTTATTCCACCTTTTGACTAACTGTCTGCCATTCATTATACTCTGCCTTCTTTTTGCTCTTATTATTTTCATACTTTATAAAACAAACCCAGCTGTTGTGGTGTTAACAGCTATCAGCAGTTGAGTGAATCTATCTTTAGTCAATAGTTGGATTGATCTTTGATTATGAGGTGTCCTACTACACCTAGGAAACTGAACTTTACGTAAGAGGACCCTACATTCATTTACACTTCTTGTTCCAAATGGAACTTGATTGATGTTAACCGCCAAGTATTTCTCATATTCCTTAATCCTAAATTTATCCATTCATAAAACAACTACTATGTTAACTCTACCTACATATCATTAAATGCCTACCTAGACTCAGTGCTTTTTTTTTTCTCAAAAACCTATTCAGTCCTGCCTTATTCATTTTATTTGTGTGATTATGCCTTTAAATGGTAAGTTTCTAAGTTTTAACAGTGATTCTACCAGAGGTAATTCTGCCTTGGATCTAATCAACCACCTGGGAATCAAGGACTCTGATTTTTAATTTCCTTTCTTTGACTAACTTGCCAAAATTTTGGGATAATCACTAATTTTAGGTACATCAAATTTGCCTCAAGTAAAGTGGGGTTAATAATGTACTAAGGACTTGGTGAGGTGGAACTAATGGATTTTAATACTTTGCAAAGATAAAATAGCATATAGGGATATTTGATGAAAATATCTATCATCTACTGACCCCAATTGCTAAATATGTAAATTCTTTATTAAACTTCATATGCTATATTGCACATTAAGGTGACATTAGATAACAAAAATGCATCTTATATTTCAAAAAAACAAGGGAGGATTTTGAATGTTTTCACCATAAAGAAATGAGTTTTAACTTGATTTAAATATAATACAATTTATACATGTGTCAAACTATCATGTACTATTCTATAAATAAATAGAGAATAAAAACATAATTTTTGCTTGTATGTGGCAGTTAAAAACAAATATAATTCAAATTTGAAAAAAGCAAATATGAATATCCAATCTTTGTAAGTGTGTTTATTTATGGATCCTACAGATTTCAAAGTATTCATTTATTCATGGATAGAATAAGAGCAAATAAAATTAAAGTAACATTTCCGTTGTTCATATTGAAAACACCTCTGAAGACTAAATAGTAAATGAGGCCTAAAATGAACAGTCAGCTGAAACCCAGCAGGAGAATTCCTCAGAGGAAAACAGATTTGGAAACTAACACTTTTCCATTTGCTGTATCTCCACAGAGGTGTAAATTTCTGGGAAGTCACATAGACTGCTTAAATGTGAAGACCTGCGGAGTGAAGAAAATCCAGCAGTCATGGTCTTCTCCAAGTCCTATTTTCCATGCATCAGAACCTCTTCTTTCTTATCTATATACTGTACCTGTCAAGATTACATAGCTCATTAGGCTATTCACTATCCATTCTGTATAGATCACTGCTCAATCAGCTTTCTAAAAAAAATTGATCATTTTTTAGTATCAACCTCATTTAGAGAAGTGCAGTTTCCTGAATTGAAGGCAACTGTGAGAGGAGGGGGAGATGCTGCTTCTAACAGGACACTGAATGACACATGTCCTTTAGTTCCTAAAGGCTGCATGCTAATATTTTTTTTTTCCTAATCTTGAAATATAAACATGTCTTCTGGCATTTTCTTTCTTTTTTTTTTTTAGACCTTTAGCCATTATTACTAATGACAATAATCAGAACAATGTCAATAATCACTATAATTTACTGAAAACATACTACATGCCAGACACACATATACATGCTTTCTATACATAACATAATTTTTATCCTCAAAAACACTATGTGAGTTATTTTCATCTTTCTTCGAATCCAGACTCCAGCATGCCTCCCTCCGTTATCATTGCTGCTTGGTCTTCCAGAGAAGATGGTGCTGTAATGCCTAAGTCATACTGAAATTTGTTCCGGGGATGTGATATTTTGAAAGGAAGAGTAATTCCAATTTTCCTGATATGGGGTATCTAATGTTTCATAATTAAACTTTACACAAATTATAGCATGAGAAATCTCTCTATCTTTAAAAGCAAATGTAAATTAAGCACAGGTTAATGAGAATGGACATCCACTCTCTTCTCTCCCCAGTAGTGACTACACAGTGAGCATTTTAACAGAGAAGGTTATAACCAAATTGGGTTAGAAACTGCAGTCGGCAGGCTTTGTACCCCACGTCCTCCTCCAATGCTGTATTCTCCCATTCTGTTACTCCTCCTCCAGCTTTCTAGTTATGTTCTCAAGGTTTCCTTCTCTCCCACTCTCCATATTTCCCTCCTGTCTCCTCCTTGCTTCTTTCTCTTTCTCATTTTAATCTAACTCATATACAGTCTACACACTCACACTGTGGACTTAAACTTGCATACTCAAATCTGTTTCATTTTGAGAAGAAATGTGAAGACTTAATATCTTCATGACCTGCCAGTAGTACAGTTAAAATATGAAGACCAGCGAAGGGTTTGTTTGGCCACGGCAGCCTAATCTGAAACATTGAAATCACACTTCCTTGTCCAAGATACAAAGATATTTTGGGAACGTTAAGTGATTTGGAAGACTTACTAAAAGGAGATAAAGGGTAACTGGCTCCATGGGAAACATGAGTGTGTTGATCATAAGATCAATATTAAGAACAATGGGTTTCCAGTTGTAAAATATTTACTAATATGATAAATAGGCCAGGACTGAAAAACAGTTTTTTTCTGTAAATTTCAAGTAAATGTTTTCCCCTTTGAGAGCTATAAGGTCTCCATTTTGCTTTCTCAACCCTGACATTGTAGTGAGAAAGCAGATGCACACAATATATAAATAAACAGCAATGACTCTGTTCATTTAAATCTTTATTTACAAAAGGGGATAGATGGCCAGATTTGGCCCACAGGATATAATTTTCAGATCTGTGTTCCGGACTCACTTTTGTCATTCACTGCCTATATCTAAAAAATTATCAAATTTTTAAATAATGTGTCTTTAAATAGGTTTTTTCCATCATCTTCTCTCCCTTCCTAGGTATTACTATGTAACATTTGTTAAATGTCACTACCTTCCATGTCTCAGTTAAGCTTCCCACTTCCTATCAGTCACTCTTACTTTTCCTATTTTAAGGGTTAGAAAGATTAAGCAACCTGTCTCACACCATGCAACTCTTAAGTCCCTGGAATATGTCTGATTAGTGAATGTATGGTTTAACAGTCTCTAACCTCCCATCTCAACCCTGTGTCTCGGTTACCAGCCCTCATCCTATGCAAAACTAACAGCATAATTAACTAATTCCCAAACAACAGTAGTTTCTTACCTGATTAAAAGTCTTCAATTAATTGGCCCTCATTTTACTGCTCCAGCTTTGCTTTAACATGAATCCGCTCATCCTTACACATCCCCTGCCATGCATATGCATGCTCACATTCTCTGGTTTAGAGTTCAACTATACCAAACTGCTTTGAGTCCCATAAACACATTTCCATGTTTTGAATATGTTTTGTCCCCTCCAAAACTCAATAAATTTCAACCCCAATTTGAGATAATAAAAGTGAGGCTAGGTGGGATCTTTAAGAAGTGACTAGGGCTCTAGCTTCATATATACGTTAGTTTATCAGTGCAATTAATGGGTTAACAGGTTGAGTTAATGAGTTATCTCAAGAGCAGGGCTGTTGGAAAACCAAGTTGACTTCCTGACTCTTGTCACTTGACACTCTGTGCTGCCTGAAGACTCAGTCAGTGAGTAGGTCATCACCAGGTGTAGCTTCCAATCTTGGACCACAGCTGAGAGTCAAAATAAACCTCATTTCTTATGACTGAGTCTGTGGTATTGAGTTTTTGCGTAACAGAAAATTAACTTAAACACAAATGAAGCCATACCCATGCCTCCACAACTTGACTAATCATACTGTTGATTCCCAGTCTTCCCTCTTCCTCTCTCTCCTTCACTTGTTCATTATCTTTCCCTTTCCTTGTGCTTCCAGTGTTCTTCCAATAAAACTTTCTTGACACAGTTAATGAACCTCTCTGTTCTCTACTGTAATCCAAATATGTTTCTCTCATAGTACATGAAATAAATCATTGTATTTTTTTGCTGTACTATTAGCTATTTTGTTGCTGTTTAATGTACTGTATGTTTGTCATATAGTCGGGGTACTATCAGAAAGAAGTTTCTTGAAACATTACACAGCTAATAAAATTTACACAACTTGTAAGAGAGGAGGAGATAATACAAATGTAAGTAAGGCACAGAAAGGGGGCCCCAAAGAATTCTGGTTATTGAAAATTTATATTAGATTTTTATGAACATGGAAGTATAGCCTGGTAAGAAAGGCATGGCTAAGTAGTTGTAGGGATTTGCTTTGAGTGTGAATGGTGGAACAAGCAGAGTTACAATGTGAGAGAAAGATGTTATGACCTAGATGATAGGAATTGGACAGGGTGCATCTGTGGGTTGCTCCATAGTGACTATTTGACTCAAATAACATAAGAACAGTCATATGATCAGTACTATAGGACAACTGCTTCACATCAAATGGGAATATTATCTTTAAAAATTTTTGAACCAATGTATACTAAGATCATTTAAAAACTTTAATAATGATTATGTTCATAATTTAGAAATCCAACTATTAGAATTTTACTGTGGTACAGATTTAAAAATGAATCCTAATGCAATGCACGTGCGTGGGGAACCTGGTGCTAAACCATTCATAGACGACCTGTTTCTGGGTGGGGGTTTCGTATGTAGCAGA
>PVKS010013289.1:0-51406 GCA_004027875.1 Aplodontia rufa | reverse complement strand
CTTCCTTTACACCAGGCTCATAAGTGTACGTACTTTAGACATATTAGAAATAATGTTACTAAATTATTTCTTATTTTTTTAAAGAGAAGTATTAGAATATGTATTTATCCCAAGAATTCTGATGGAGGTAGTGCTCTGAGCTCCTCGAAGCAGTCTATGCTGATTTCCCTATATTGTCTAATCAGACAAAATCAAACTGCCCCACTCTTTCACTTTTCTTGTGAATATTTTTCCTTGTTCATATGTACAGTGTGTGTGTGTGTGTGTGTGTGTGTGTGTAAACACATGCATGTGTTTACTCATCTGTCCTTCTCTCTTTTTACATAAACATGCACACGGACTCTTGGTTCCATAGTAGTCTCTGAAAATTTCTATTGCAAAGTGAGGTATATGGGTATAACGGAATATTACACAGCAACGAAAGAATACACCATTGAACCACCACTACCTGAGTACACTGCAGGTAGTTGGTTGTAAATACCTTGGATATAAATATGGATATAAGCACAACCTCTGAATTATTTACTGCATATGGGGAATTTCATGGTATGTGAATAAAAGAAGCAGACACGGAAGAGTTAATACCACATCATTGTATTTACAAATGTTAAAAAACCGGCAATAGCAATGCATGGTGAGAGGAAATGAGAAAAGTCTGCTGGGGGTGTGAGGAGGACAAGGGAGGACTGGAAATGTGTTTTTTTTTTTTTTTTTTTTTTTTTTTTGTTAACCTTGATTGGACCTCAGTTCCATGAATGTGAGCATTGGTAAAATTCAGATTATTCATCTAAGATCTGCATGTTTCATTGTCTGTATACTTTTACCCTCGTTAAAGCCAAAAATACATCTGTTGCTTCACTGATGTGGAAGGTGGGAAAAGTCATGAAAGTCTGGGTATATTTTGATGCTAGAGCCACCAAGTGTCACAGACCACCTGGAGCATGACAACAAGAACGTTTTTTTAAGTGGAAGAGTAGTTATCATAAAAATGGGGAGAATGAGAGAAGTTGCTACATGCGGGACGAGGCTCGAGTCTCATTAGGTTTTGAGGTATTTATATCTATGCAGTGGTAACCTGCTTTCGCCATCTTCTGGTGTTAAGTTTTTTGAGTTCTTTGTATATTTGGGATATTAGTCGCCTGTTGGAGGTGTAGCAGACAATGATTTTCTCCCATTCTATAGGTTCTCCCTTAACACTCTTGACTAATTTTTTTAGCTGTTCAGAAGCTTTTCAGTTTAATGACATTCCACTCATTCACTCTTGGATTTAATTATTGTGCTATGGGAGTTTTGTTAAAGAAAAAATGCTTACATTGATGTGGTAGAGGGTTGATCCTATTTTTTCTTCAAATAAGTGTATAGCTGCTGGTTTAATTCCTAATTCTTCAATCCATTTTGATTTGCTTTTCAAGCAGGGTGAGAGCTAAGGCTCTAATTTCAATTGTCTATATGTGACTGTCCGACTTGTCCAGCATCATTGGTTGTACAGGCTGTCTTTCCTCCGTGCTATGGTTTTTGTCCTCTACTCTATTCCATTGGTCTGCATGTCTGTTTTGATACCAATATCATGCTATTTTCATTAATATAGCCCTGTGGTGTAATTTCTGATCAGGTATTTTGAAACCTACTTTTAGCAATGTTTTGGTTATTCTGGGTTTCTTGTTATTCCAAATGAATTTGAGAATTGCTTTTTCTATATCCATGAAGAATGTCATTGATGTCTTGATGGGGATTGTGTTGAATCTGTACAGGTCTTTCAGCAGAATGGCCATTTTAATTATATTGACTCTGCCTAAACATGGAATATTTTCCCGCCTTCTCAGGTATTCCTCAATTTCTGTTTTCAGTGATTGATAGTTTTCATTGTAGAGGTCTTCTATTTCATTTGTTAGATTAATGTCCAAGTATTTTATTGTTTTTGAAATTATTGTGAATGGGACAGATTTCCTGATTTCTTCTGTGGCAGAATTGCTTTTGGAGGATAGGAAAGTTGTTGATTTATGAGTGTTAATCTTCTAAACTACTATTTTGCTAAATTAATTTATAAGCTCTAAAAGTCTTCTGATAGAGCTTTTTGGGTCTTCTAGGTATAGGATCATATCATCAGTAAATAGAGATAGTTTAAAAGTTTTAGGTACCTGTTCAAGAGCTGTTTTTAAATAGAGGATGCCTGGCATTCCCTATGATGGCTGGGCACAGGCATGCCCACCGGCCACAGTGAGCATCTCCCACCTCCCACGAGGCTCTTCTGGGTGCCCTGCCTGGCGGTGGGCTTCCTGCATGTTTCTCCGTTAGGCACCGCAGGTTTGTACTAATTGATGACGTGCAAGGTGGGACCAGTAGAACACTGCTTGATCAGCAGACCCTTAATGGTGGTGCGGATGACCTCAAAGACCATCCAACGCTGTCTGTGATGGACTATCACTCAGAAGACCCTGGGTCACTCAGTGACATTGCCACCTTCCATACCGCACTGGCTTCTTTTCTGCCAGAGCTGATTGGTTAGATGCTGTTGTCGACCTTAAGGGAAAATGGAAATGTGGAATTTGCCTTTGGCATACATAAACATCAGATTCCCCTGTTTCTATTTTCCTTCCAGTTTTCTATGAGCTTCTATTTGCCTTGGACTTCCACTAGTTGTCCAGTCCACAGTGAGCGTGACCTCCGATCCGTGGTTTCCAACGTTAGCAGAGAGAAGAGCCACCTGGAGGGCTAGTCATGGCCAGCGTGGAGCCTATGCCCAGAGGTTCTGACTCAGTGGGGCAAGCATGCTTCAGTGTGCAGAAGGTGCCCAGGCCGTGGTCTCCACCACCTGAGAAGGGTGGATCTGCGCCACCGCCTGCACTAGGACAGCACTGCCAGGGAGGCCAGGATACTGTGTACTCTGCCGGGCTTTTCCATAGCCCAACCAAGAAGCAAAATAGATGCTAAGAGGGCGACCGTGGCGAACTAAACAGCCAACTCCTTTTACTGTGATTAAATTTCACATGTTGAAGCAAAATAAATAAATGACTTAAGTTTAGCTTTATTTGTATTCCGTTGGATTTCAGTGACACAGTAAGAGCAAAATTAATATGTATTTATAGGCACTAGTACTTCCCTCCATGAAATTACTCTCTCACTGGTGTTATTGGTTTAAATTAACCTATATTACTATTTTATATCCCTGTAAGTATCCTGAATTCAACATTTCTGCAAAAGACTCTCTTCTTCAATTTTAAATAAAAGAAAATCCTAGACTCCTTGACCTGAATAACCTTAATAAACCAAACACACGCCCTCTTCAAAAATGTGTGGACTCTGGAGTTCAGGGCTCGCATTACAGTGGGGTGAAGTAATGAACACGAGCAACCCCACCCAACCCCACCCAGCCTCTCCTCCTCAGCTTCCGCCTCGGCTTACAGGTGGCTTGCCAGAAGAAGAGGAACCAATTACCGGGATATTCCAAACAAGTCAGGAGCTGGACAAACAGCTGGCATCGGAAACACCTCCAGCCCAGGCCCTCTGAGAGATGCCTGTCCAAGCCCAAAAGGAGCACACGCATAGTGATTTTCTTGAGTATTTTGACACTTTTCTTACGCAATGTTACCGTAAAACAGCGTAAAAATAACTCCTCATCTTTCCATTTAGTAATGATAATCATAACTAATCTTTAATTGGTTATTTTATGTATTTCAACACATATTCCATAAAAGTAAAACTTTCAATACTCATAAATTTTACATTTGATTTCCTATATAGTCATAAATTCAAACTTTGAAGATGTGCTTTTGTATGTCCATCATCTCGGTATTCCGGATTCTACACTGAGCGCTCACTTCACCGAATGGTTTAGTATTTATCACTTTTCTTTTACTCTCCAAATGTGAGGCAGACAACTCCCTGAACTTTTTTCCACTTTCCAGTTTCCGAGACATCATCCACTTCATCACCAACCATCAGACAGAACCAGCTGCTATTTGCAGAGTAAGTAGAGACAGGATGGGCCTATACTTGGGGAGACCTGTGATGCTAAGAATGGGCAAGGCTGGGGCTGGCGCAGTGGCTCGGTGGTTACGGCGCTTGCCCAACATGCCAGAGTATGCGAGTTCAAACCCCAGTGAAGTCTTAGAGCAACGAAAGCCACATGAAGTCTTAGAGCAACGAAAGCCACATGAAAAACTAAATAGAAATTTTTTGTCTCTTTGTATCTCTTCCTCTCAACGTCCCTCTCTCTTAAAATAAAAAAAAAAAAGGAGAGAGAGAGGGCAAGGCCCCTGGTGACCGTTCTGTTCCCACCACCTTTGATGAGAAGACAGCACCAAGCAAGCAGTGCAGAAACACGAGGAAATGGGTTTGTCCCAGGGTGGTGCAAGACCTCAGGCCACTGAAGCCACAGCACAGGGCAAGAGAGCATCTGTGGATAAAGCAGAGGAGCTGTTTTTCCATGAAAAACACTGAATCGTAGGAGAAAAGCCAGAGGAGTAGAGGAGGCCAATATTTTTCCAATTTCAGAACTGGCAAAAGTCTGAATTCCAGAGATGAAGGGCCAATCAGTTCAACATTGATCACTGACAGCAGCTCAGAAGGAATTGTGAACAAGCAGATGAGCACTTAACAACAGGGCAGTGATCCCAGGATCAAGCTCAATTAGCTTCACAGAAAGCAGCATGTTTTCTTGTACTTGGTAAGCTTGCTTTGCTGGATCCTGGTTGCATAAAGACCAACAAGGAGTGGTCTTTGAACATGTGGGGCTCACTCAGCTGGCACGCCTGACAGCCTCCTGCCTGGCACTGCCTGCTTCACCTAGCCTGTCCCTTCCCTGTTCCCAGATACTAAATGAAGTACAAGTCGGCCCATCAGAGCTGCCTGCACAGCCTGTGCTAAGACCACCGCTACTTAACGGGGTCAATCAAAGGGGGACCCAAAGGGCACACGGTTGTGTCCTGTTCTTCATCACATGTTACGGTCCTTTCAGTGGTCTGTATGAAGGCACAGGAAATGTGTTGATAAGATTGCACACAACAGGAAACTGGGAGGATGCTCCATATAGCAGACCAGGGTACTGAGCTTCAGAACAATTCAAAGGGACCCAACACTGAACGAGCAAGATGAAGTGCAAGTGGGATGTGAAGTCAGGAGTCTCCAGGAGTTCATTTTGCACACAATTGCCAGCAGAGTTCCGCACTGTCTCCATACTGAAGGACAGCAGGATGTGCATGTACAGAAGCTTCTGCATGTTGATCTCGGGAGGCAGTGGGGACAGTGTGTGGCCACTCACAGCTGAGGAGTGTGACTGTGTCCACAGAGAGTGCATCCACTGGAGGGCCTGGGGTGGGTTGGAGGCCACACAGGAGGAGGGCTGGAACCGATGACCTCAGCAGACAGGACTTGAATGTGAGTGGAGAAGCCTGGCAGGTGGATGGCATCAGCAGGCATCAGATCACTGCTTTGCTCTTTGCACAGTGGCTGCACAAACCATCTGATGAGGAGGGGAGCTGCTGTCAGGACCTGGAGGAAGCCCAGGCTGGACGCTTGGCTATGGGGCAGTCAGCCTAGGTTGGGGAGGGTGGCGCAGGAACTCCCTGGGCCTGGCAGCTCTCAGTGCCCTCCTCCATGAGGTGAGCTGGCCAAGGAGCACACACATGCATGCATGCACGCACACACATGCTTATGCACACATACTCACACACGCATGCATATACACTCACACACATCCAAATACATGCTGATACACACCTGCACACTGTCATCCACACACATGCACATACATACACACAGTCATATGTACACACATGCTCACACACTCACTCACATGCACACATGCATGCACACACACACTCACACACTCATACACACATGCACACATGCATATGCACACTAGCCTGCACACAGATGTACACACATACTCATAATGCTCTCACATGCATACACTCATACACTAAGATGCACACACATGTGCCAAAATGTGCATACATGTTTATGCACTCAGACACACACATGCACATGCTTGCACATATATACACAACTCACACACACATGCATGCACATGCATACACACTCATACACTCAGATGTACACACACACACACACACACTCATACACATGTACGTGCCCATGCACATGCTACACATTCATACATTCAGGCGTACACACATTCATACACACACATCACATGCACACATGCACACATACATGCACATACACACACTCACATGCACTCTCACACACACACACACCACACACACACACTCAGAAGAGACACTGGCTTGGAGGAGGCCAGAGCTGTGCCAGTCTGGTTCGTGGTCTGATCCTGGGTCTCTTGTCCCCTGTTGAGTGTTCCAGTGTCCACACCACAGGTCTTCTCTGCTCTCCAGCAGTGCCTGCACCGCTGTGGCGAGAAAGGCTGGTGGTACAATGGGCTCACTGTACTGTTTTAAGGGGACGTAGCCTCCCTCATGCGCCTGTGGCATGGCTCTGCTTGGTGAGGTCATGCTTGTCCCATGTCCAGCTCTGAATTGGGATAGCATGGGTTTTGAAAACCTGGTGAAAATCTCCACAGACAATTAATGAAGGAACTCTAGGTTGTGGTTGGTGATTTTTTTAATTGCTTCCACAAGAAAGGAACACCAATTACTTTGGGATAAAACAAAAATACAATGGAGGAAATATAATAACAAACATCTGCAGATTAATTGAAATGGACACAAAGCTTATTCTCTCATTTTTTAATAAAGTGAGATAACAATTCGAAACATTTTGAAGAGCGTGAAGTGAGAACTGTTTTGTTGAACATGGTCCCACAGTAATTGGAGATAATAGGCCTCGTAATCATCGCGGTTCTACCTCTGGGCAGTCAACTTGCAAACTCCGTCAGAGCTCTCAGTATGCTTATCCTTTTCCAAAAGGAGAAGGACGACCTGCTGCTGTCCTCAGCCACTTTGAGATCTGACCTGCTCCTGCCACGGGCTCCTGCAGGGCTTGGCAGCAGTGCCATCTGTCCGTCTGTCCTGCCTTCATCCAACCACCCATCACCTTTGTATCTGACCCCTACAGGGAGTGTTCATGGCTTGATGTTCAGGCTGCGGTGCCGCAGCTCCCAGTTCACACACCCTCAGGGGCGATCTTCAGGCCTCGCAGAAGAACCCCATCTACACGCAATGAGTCCCTTTCCTTGGGACGGAAAACCACAAATGCAGCCCTCAACTGCCTGGCTGAGGGCACAAGGCCGGCTGAGCTTCCAGAGGCCTCCAGGGCTGAGGATGCTGCACTCCACCTCAAATCTTTGCTTTAGTGCACTGAATTCCATTTACAGAACGAAAGCCACACGGGCACTGGACTCTTCTCATCCAGGGCAGGGACACACGGGGGTATATACCACAGCAGTTCCGCTGTTTGGCACGGAAGCCACATGCTTTCAAACATTAAGAAAGCAGCCTGAAGAAGATTCCCCTGCGCGGATACTTCACGCAGGTTTATTGGAACTAGGGGAGCAGATCAAAGTGCTGCGCCAGCCACAGCTGCCCAGAGTGGATCTGAGTCAAGGGACTCAGAAGGTGGAAACACGTCATCCTTAACATTAGAAAAATGCTCTTTACTCAAACCTCATTTGAGCGAATGTGTAAAACAATAGAAGGAAGGACTTGAGCTCATTGGAACTGTCCCATTTCTGTGAAGCGTCACAATGGGGATGCCATTGGGATTACCGGGATCTGAGAATAGAAAGAGGAGACTTCACCCAGAACATAAGCAGTCTCGTCATGCAGAAGGAGTTCTTTCGGAAGGAGCGTCCACTTATGGACACAGACGGAGCAGGTATTCAATGTTCTCTTGCACGTCATTTATCTTACAGGTTTTATATGGAGTTTTTTCCTTGAGAATTTTTGTCTATATCTTTGCTTAAATTCAAATGGAGAATTGTAAGAAATTAAATAGCTGATGTTCTACAGAATGTAGCTGCGAGAGTAACCTCATAGGGTAAAGCTCAGAACATATCAAATAAAGCATGTTCCTTGCCGTTTCAGAAGACGCGCATTTGCAACCTGTGTCAGTACTGGGTGGTTTAGCGTAGTCCAAACCCTAAATCCCTCTTGGTACTACTTTTGGGTTAGCTCTGCAGCTCTCCCCAGCAGTGGGAGTCTGTGCCCACACACCAGCCCTGCCCGTCGCTCTGTCTCAGCCCACCTAGGCAGGAGGGACCTTCGCCTCCTCCCACCTGCACAGGAGCGACCTCGACCTCTGCCCACCTGAACCTGAGCACCTCCGCCCACTCCGCCCACCTGCACAGGAGCGACCTCACCTTTGCCCGGCTGCAGCAGGCCCTCCTCCTCTCAAGGTCTGCCCACTGCTGCTTACTTGATGACTGTCCTTCCACTCTGCTCTTCACTTATGCACTGTCTTGCTCTCTCCTACAGCTGACGTGGCAGAGATACCTCCTCTCTCCTTGGAGGGACTGTATGTGCATTTGAGCCACCATCTTTATGGCTTCAGACCTGAGCCCTGGGCTCAGCACACAGTAACTTCTCCCGGCCTTCATGGACCTCCGCACTCCTCAGAAGGCTTGTGCTGTTTCCTGCAACACGTCTGCTGTCCTCCCAGGGGGCTATGTGTGGGCCTCTCTGAAATTACAAGACCTCACCTGCACTGAGAATCTCCTCTACTTCTTCCTAGGGCTCAGATCCTGGTTGATCTGGGTTCCTATGTTTGAAATGCCAGCGTCCTTATCCTGGCCGCTAGGGTGATGCTTGGACTTGGAGGAGTGGAGCCTGTTCCTGAGGAAGGAGATGCCATGCAGTGTGAGGTCAAGCAGGGGAATCAGCAAGGGTTTTCTCTCACAGGGTGAATTGTTCACTAAAGTGAATCAAGCAGATTGAAATACTTGTTTGTCAAGAGTTTGGAAGGTTGTAACAGCAAACAGCTCATGCAAATTCCACTCTCTGCAAAGTCCAGCAACCCACTGCCCAGAGACGGATGTGCATCAGCTTTGAGTTCACCAGGAAAATCGTTTGGTGTCAACATCTACAGAATAACTACTAAGTGTTAGGTATCCTACTCCTGAATCTGCCTTTCAGTCATCCTCAATGCAGCTTGGAGATAGATACAGCTTTAGATATGGGTGTGGGTGTTATCCACAGCACAGGTACACATATAGGTGTAGGTAAAGGAATAAGTGTAGGGATAGGTGCAGGTACAGGAATAAACACAGATACAGGAGCAGGTATAGGAATAGGTATAGGTACAGGTGTAGGCCTAGGTACAGGTATTATACAGGTATAGGCTTAGGAGTAGGCACAGGCATAGATGGAATCATAGGTGTGGATCTAGGTATAGGCACAAACATAGCTACAGGCTCAGGTGTAGGCACAGGTGTAGGTAAAAGCACAGAAATATGTATAGGGTTATGTTTATGCATAATACAGGCAGAAAACCCACTTGAAATTTTCTCAGAGAGTTGAAATACCTGCTTCAGCTCACAGCTGCCATCAGTAGAAGGCCCACAAGGGAGCACATACAGGTATCATTTCCAGGTCACCTGTATTGATGGGGCAGCCAGGATGTGCAAGAAGCTATTATCAGTATAGGGCAGCAGAAAACAGGTTTCCCCATGCATATGGTTCAAGACTCAACAGAAACATCATTGCCCTATTTAAGGCAGAGGCATATGAAAAATACTTAAAATCAATGATAATATTGACTCCAAGTGGCTGAAAACTAATAATCAGCCTCTGTGTTAGTTGCTACTTACAGGGATGTCTTCCTGATATCTGTCACCTGATGTCACCTGGACATCCATTGTTGTCTTTTTTGTAATTTGTAGCAATCTATGGTTAAATAGACATGCTTACTCCAACAATTCAATGCATAGAGGTGGAGACGATCAAGGTAGGGTCAGGAATGTAAATGATTCCTAGTGTAAAAGACTGAAGGGCAAGTTACTTCTGTTTCACTTAAAGCTCTCCATAAAAACACTAGTGTTTGAAAAACACCTTGCAATTTATATAGGAAAAACATGTTGGCTGAAAGATGTTATGTGATTTCAAAGCCAGCATTGTCTAAAAACTTGTGAATAACCTTGGGTTCAGAATGAAAAATGACCATTTAAATGGCTACATGGGTGGCCAGAACTAAAAAATCCAAAATGTCAAACTTAAAGCTTCAGGTGGAGACTGAAAATTTACTTGTAGTAGAACTAGGTAGAGTCATATTTTTACCACTTATATTTTAATGTTTTTCATTAATTCATAATAATGTGAATGCTTTTAGTGGCTGGGAGCATTCTTTGTTGCCAGAGAGGGCACCCCACTGGCTGCCCCATCAATACAGGTGTCCTGGAAAGGATGCCAGTAGGTCACACCTAAGTGCTCCCTTGTGGGTGTCCTGCTGTTGACAGCTGTGAGCTGAAGCAGGTTTTTCAACTCTCTGGGAGTATCTCAGGTGGGTTCTGCCTGTATTATGCCTAAACCTATCCCTATACTTATGGCTGTGCTTTTAACTATACCTATGCCTACACCCGAGCCTGTAGCTATACCTGTGCCTATACCTAGGTCCCCACCAGGACACCCAGCCTGCAGGCCACTGAGAGGATTGTGTTGACACCTCTGCATTCTGAACCTGCTCTGTACTTCTCATTTTTCTTGAGTAGTTTATATTAAATTGTCAGGTAAGATCAAATGACAGATCAAATACTTGTCATTGTTATTGCAGTTTATCCTGCTGGGATATGATTTGAGCTATTTCAGGAAGAGTACACTTACATGCTATTAAATTAGTACATACTGTGAGAACATAAGATGTGATTAAGAGAGTCGCAGTTGTACACTTTTAGCAACCCATTCTGTCTTGACATCCTTAGCATCCGTGAACTTTAATTTCCCTGGACTCATGTAGGATGGACCTCTACGCTCTTAAGTTTTTTCTAGGTATTTTACTTTGAATCAAAGAACAAAGATGTGGCTTGGTTCAGTCTTGATCCTTGGCCTTAGGAAGATTTGCATTTTTCCGTCAGATCTGCTGTGCCTCCATCATGGTGAGATGAATAATCAGTCCATCCTGGACGAAGTGGAGAGTTGCATGGAGTTGCATGCCCAGCCAAGACCAGGTAGATGAACCAATTCCAGATCATGCGAGGAAGCCCCCGCCAACACCAGTAGAAGCAGCCATCCAAGCCCAGCTCGGATCCACTGGAACCTGTAGACATGGGGGCTGAATCCATGTTTGTTGTGGCATTCTGCTCGGATCCTTGGGGCTGCTTGATAGGCATCACTATTGTGACAATTGCTGACTGATCTGGCACCTTGGAATCCTCACCCTCACCAATGAACACTGAAAGGTAAACAGATCACACACACTTCACATCTTCATCCTGTGGGTATTATTGCCTCTTTCTCCTTATCAAGCATTGCACAAGAAGGAAAATGTGTTAATTTTTTACTGGTACCGAAGAAACTACCAGAAACTTAGCAGCTTGAAACAGCTCCCACTGATGAGCTTAGTCGTCCAGGACACAGGTCTGGCATGCTGAGGAAGGACTCTTCACTCAGGGCTTCACGAGGCTGCAGTACAGGCGTCAGCTCTGTGCTCCTTTCCGGACTCGGGGGAAGAATGCACCTCCAGACTTATTCATACCGTTGGCAGAACTCACTTCACTGTGGTTGTGGGACTGTGATTTCTGTCAATGGGGGTCACACTCAGACCCCAGAAGCTTTGCCCATTCCATGGCAGGTACCCCCTGCCACCCCCAAAGCCTTACAAGAAAGAAACCCCCTTCGTAAAGTTGCTTGCACACCCTGAAACCTTTCCCAGGAAACACACAGTTCCTCGCATGGATTCACCTGGATGTTCTGCTCCCACCTAAGTTGATCTCCTTCCTTAATGTCAACCAACTTGGAGTTTTAATTAAAGATGAAAAAAATCCCTTCAGAACACAACCTCTGTCTGTTATTCATTGAATAACTAGGAGATGTGGAAGCAATGAGGACCAAGATTCCGACGTGTCATCGTGGAATTCTGCCCATCACAAAAAAGCCGAAAATGACTACAGGATTCACACAGTCAATAATTATTTTATTTAGCACACACTTCCTGATTACTTTCCAAACACTGACTTTTACACTGACCATAAGGTGGAGTTCTTTTCAGTTAATGAATTCATAGTATTTCCGGGGCAAAGGACATGCAAACCAATAATGATTGACTGGTATAGCAAAAACCATAGTCCATTAACATACGCTGTAGGTGTTAAGTACCAGGTTGAGAGAGACCAACCTAATTCTTAATGGAACATTGAGATAAGTATGAGAAAAAAAGGGATGTGGGATCAGGTGATTAATAAGTTGAAAGAATCTGTTATTTCTGGCAATGAATTAGGGGCCTGTAGTTGAAACTAAGCTAGTAATGAACAATGAGAACACAGAATACAGGATAGAAAATCATCCATATTTTACATGCTCAGCTTGAAATACCAAAGGGACAGCCAGGAAGGAGATTTTCAACAGCAACCTTACCCTCAAGAGGGATTCAGGCTGTAAAATGTGGATGCCATCATTCCAGAGATGGGGATGGGAACATGGTGAAGATGTGCCAACCCACGGAAGGGGTCAAGCAGAAAGGGTAAAGAGGGGAAGGGTGAGAGTTCAGACACCACTAGTAATTTATGGAAACTTGAATATTCATGGATGTTTTCTCTCCTATTTGAAATCACTTTAAGCACATGTCACTGCAATGCTGTGTTTTCCATAGGCAACCCCAAGCCCAGCGAGACACTGGCATACAGTAGCTATGGGGGGACTCTTGGTTGATGGATTAACGGTGGACTTGTAAATCAGAGCTCCGAAGATGGTTACTTATGCCTAACAACTGTGCCAAATCCTTAGGCCAGATGAGATAATGTACGTGAAAGCATTATAACTCAAGTGTGCTGTAGTAACGCAAATTATTACGCACTGTGGAAACAAGCCGGATGGCCAAGGAGAAGTCAAAGAGGGGAGCTCATGCTGCCCAGGATTTTGAGAGTTATGGCCACAGCTGTGAGGCAGTGAAGTCTGGGAAATACATACAACCTGAAATGGACAGGAGTTTCAGCAACTTGGAGGTGGAAGAGGAGCTTCTGTGGACAGACTTCTATCTTCTCTAGCCTGGGGGCTGGAAGTTGAATAAGAATTTTTTAAAAAATAAGATTCTGCATAGGCTTCTGGAGTTATTCTGTTAGGGATGCGCTTATACTGGTGTTACCTAATCCAAAGTCTAAGTGACCCACCTCAGAGGAAACTTCCACACCTCTCAGATGCAAAGCGTTGGCCCACTCAAGAGAGTTTGGGTTCCTGGAAGCAGTCAGTCATCACCTTGCCCAGCTCCCTCGAGGTCATGCACATTCCAGCTCCTGACAGGATTCCGGCTTCCTTTCTTTAGAGACTCTTTAGCAAGCCTGACCCCCAGTAAGACTTTCCTAGGTCCTGGGCGCTCATCTCCCATCTCCAATGTGAGCCTGGGTCCATCCTCCTATTGTGGCTGTCGGAGAAAAGGAACTTCAGCCAATAAACACTTAATTTTTATCCTGCACATTGGCTTCCTCTTGTTCCATTTTTAATTTTTTCATAATCTTTTGGATTGTTCAAGATCTTAAAGGTATATCAACAGAAAACTTAGATATTGTGCAGTAAGTCAACCTTGAATCTGAAGACAGGCTTCAAGAGGTCTCTGCTGAAGCAGAAGAGGGAATTTTATGCAAGGGGTTACTGTGGCTAAGAGATTTGCTTCAAACCCAGTGTACACTGGGGAGAAGTTTGGTAGGGATGGTTTGGGTGAATCAGTTTAACACTGTGATTATTCTACGTATTTATGATAAGGCTTTCATGTGTGGCTCCAAATTGATGCCTATGTTATGTTCTTATGAAAACTTTGATTTAAAAGGGAAAATGCCAGTCCTCAACTCTTCTCCAATGAAGAACAACAATCATCTGTCAAAAAATGTGGCTTGCACTCTCTCCTGCCCTGTCTATTCACCAGACATGGAATCATCGTTTTCCTTAATTTACTTGTTCAGTCTGTCACCAACTGATGCTGCTTCTTACCCTCCCACCGCAATTCCTTCCAGACTCATCTCTCTCTATTGGCTGCCATCCCCTGAGGTCAGGCTCTTCCCCCCTCCTGTCTGATTGCCAATGCAAAGGAAGAGAACTGGCCCACAAGGAGGAGGGGGTTTAATCCCTGTGTCCAATAATGGTAAAGAAGACTTCTTGGGTGCGACTAACTCCTTCTCCTTCCTTCCCTCCCTTCTTCTCTCTGTTGGGCATTTATTAAGGTCACATTATCATGTTCAGGTCACTAAACTCACACAGGAAAACAGAAAAGCCCATCGTCAAAGGAGCTGAAGATGACACTGTCATAGTGCCATGGCAAAAGAAAGGGAAGCCAGCCACTTGGTGCTGGGACTTGGCAGGGGACATCCTAGAGAAGGCTTTGGCCTCTAAGCTGGGTATAAAAGACAAGCTGGGGCTGGACAATTGCTTAAGCCATCTTTTTGTTATTGTGACCAAAATACCTGACAAGAACAACTTAGAGAAGGGAAGGTTTATTTGGGGTTCCTGGTTTCAGAGGTTCAGTCCACAGATGGCCAAGTCCATTGCTCTGGACCTGAGTACAGCAGCATCATGGAAGAAGGTCATAGCAGCAGAAAATTGCTCAGTTGGCAGGGTCAGGAAGCTATGAGAGGGAAAGGTGAAGGGGTCACAGGGAAGATGTTCCCTTTCAGGGCATGGCCCACCTTGGTCAGCCATGCCCCACCTGCTTATAGTTACCACCCAGTCAGTCCCTTCAAACCAGGATGGACCAGTGAGGTGACAACTCTCACTGTCCAATCATTTCATCTCCAAATATTCCTGCACTAACATGTAGCTGTGGGCAACACTTCATATCAAAACCATAGCAATGAAGGAAGAGGACTCTTCTCCAGGTCCGGTGGTGCAGAAGTATAGAAAATGCTGGTGAGAATACAGAATGTTTACAACAGGTGCCTTTGAGGATGACTCCAGAACTAGATGCAAGAGAAAGAGCTGGAGCCAGAGGTTTAGATTTCTTCCTAAGTAAATCACACATGACAAATGATTGGAAGAGTCAAGACAAAGAGAGGCATGAGCCAATTACTATGTTCTCACTTGATCATCCTTCTAGAATGCAGGTTTCTACCCAGCCAGGGTCTTGTTTTATTCCTGGAATCCAGGAGAATACCTGGTACACAATAGGCACATGAACAATGTATTTTCAACAAGTAATGGACATGCACTTTAAAAGGCCTGAGGTGGAAAGAACCACTATGTTCAGGTCTTTGTGTGGACTCTAGGAACCATGCTCATAACCAGATTTCAGCTCTATGGTGGGTTCTTACACCATGCTAAGAAAGTCCACCTTGTGTAAAAACTAACCCAGTGGGGACTAGTCTCATACAACTAAGTAGCAGGATACGTACGTGACTGTGGCCTTCCTCACTCACACTTGGATGCTTCCTGGAATCACTTCTCTCCACTGAGGGACTCACTGGTGAGCCGGATGAGTCCTCAAACCATGGAGAAGAAAGATAACATAGAGAAAATGAGTGGCGATTGTGCAAGCTGGCACGCCATGGCAGACTCTGTGATTTTCTCAGGCTGTGCTGCACAATGGAAGGAGAGTTAAGCTCTCAAGCTGCCTCAGATGTCATCACACCAGTCTACGTAACAGTCCCCTAAGATATTTCTCTGGTTCTCATCTCCACTCCCACACTTCTGGTCCAACCAACCTGCACTCTATCAGACTAATGCTCCCAAAGCACCCATTTCATCATGACATTGCCTGGGTCAAACAGTTACAACCTAGACAGCATTCATCTAGCAAGTATTTATGATTTGGCAGTCAGGGCTGCTGGGCTCCAGCAAAGCAACTGTGAGCAAGCTGTCCGCACTAACCTCACGGTGCTCCAAGCTGGGGCAGGGGAGCGCCACAGTCAGGCACGCAGGCCCTGCCCTGAGCGGAACTGAGCCGCTGTCCCCTCGGGGGGTACAAGCATGAACAGTGGTGCCATCTCTGGGTCACATTTTTTCATCTGCCAAATGGCAGCTGTGAGAACTTTTCGTGGTGTAGCCATGAGGATCACACGCCAACGCCATGCAAGGAACACACTGCCAAGGGTTCTGTAGATGTCCATGGTGGTCACGTTCTGTCATCCAGATGTTGCCCCTTTTGTTTAGGACACGCTGGGATGTTATCCCCTTTTGTTCAGGACATGTTGGTCTGGCATTTGCTTATCATGCACATTTTCCTACGGCTATTTCAGCCAATTACCTTCCTCCCCTAGGTAGCTACATACTATTTATTTTTTCTCTTTCAATTTTCAGTCAGGGAAAGAAAATTGTACATCCACTTAGAATAATGGGAAAGTTTCCCAATGACCAGCGAATCCATTTGCTTCCCTGTCACATGACCACAGGTCTTCTTCCCTCAAGTGCTGGCCCAAAGCAACACCAGCTGACTACTAATATTTGATCCCAGCCCAATCTTGTGGAGGTATGGTGTGGAGAGCAGTATCTAAGTGAGGAAGCCTGGATTCTGCTCTGCTGAGCACGTTGTCATCAAGGATGGATGCCCCATCTCAGGTTGACCTTGACTTCAACGCACACAGTATCCATCAACACACTAAAGCCTTGGAAAAGACAGTTGAGACTCAGTGAATGAGACTCACTCAAGAGCAAGTTTACCCTTACTCCACCCACAATCCAAATTTTCTCTCTTGTATCACTCTTATCTTACAAGGCTGTAAGATCCTTTTTGACTTTTGACAAGCTTCTCGGGTCAGTGCAGAGGTTGGTTCCTTCAAACTTGGTGGTTGGTTTGGAATTTGATGAGATTAACCTTCTCTACATAGCTGTCAGTCTAGGAGAGTGGCCTGCCTAGGAGAGAGGTCTGCCCGTCCTGCAGAGCCCTGGCACTCCAGGTAGCAGGTCCTGCTCCCAAATTCATTTCAAGTAGAACCAGTCTGCTAGCTATTAAGTGTCTGGAAGCTATTTCCTCTTTTCAAAGTAGCCAAGACTTGCCGCTCATACAGTCAGCATCAGCATTACACCCACGGCTCATAAATGACTTATTTACAAAGAGGCAAGACATGTTGTGACTTGGCTGTCTGCTGGTCTTTGAGATAAGGTAAAAGTTCCTAGTAACGAAACATGAAAACAAACATGTTACTATTATTCAACATATGCTATAAGTAAATAACTGGAGAACACAAATTTCCTCTATACCCTGACTTTATTATTTCCTTTGAACTAACATGCTCCCCCAGCTGCCAAACATGTGTTTTTGGGTGATGGGCTAATTGGGAGGAGCAGCCCCAGAACTGTTCCCTCCCAACCCCTGCCCTGCGCTCCAGCACTGAGCACACAAGATGACACCAGCACTGTGGACAGTGCCCAGTCAAGGTTACGGTCAAGGTCAAGGTGCTCTGGCTTGCAGTTTGCCGCAGCACAGAGACAAGGCGTGCCTTTTCCACAGTAGCCCACTCTATGGGAAGATAGTGACATACACCTTTGTTTCAAGGTCATGGTCAAGGTCAAGGTGTTCTGGCTTGCAGTTTGCTGCATGCCTTTTCCACAGTAGCCCACTCTGTGGGAAAATAGTGATAGATGCCTTTGCTTCCCTGAAGCTTCACAGGTAGTTGGGGTCAGGCTCCCAGAGACAGCAGAAGTGGACATCGGCTGGCTTCCCAGCCCTGTGTGGGTGAGGGTGAGCACTGGTTGACTGGCTGGAAGGTTACCTAGCCTCTCTATGTCTCAGATTCCTGGTGGGAAATGCCTCTTAGGGTGTCTGAAGGGACTAATGGAATGAAGCACAGGATTCTCTGGTGTGTTTCAGATCCTAAGTGTCCTCCCAGGGCCGAACTGAAGGCCTCGTTGCCAGCCTGGTGAAAGGTGGCAGAGCTTTTAAGGGGTGGCCTCCTGGGAAGAAGCCACGGCAGGAGGCGGGCAAAGGAGATATTGAGGCCCCAGCCACTCCCTCTGCTCCTCTCTGAATTCTGGCCACTGAAATGGCAGCGTCTGGGCTCCTCCGTGTGCTACCACCATGATACCTGCCTCACCAAAACCCAAGAGCAATGGAAGAGGCAACTGCGACTGAGGCACCTGCAGCTGGGAGTCAAAACAAATCTTTCCTTCTTTAAGGTAAAGTCCTCTGGGATTTTGTTGCTTAACCCACAACCCAAGAGCCACATAGGTATCATGGAAGCCTCTGCTGCTGTGGTGATGGCCAAGTTGTACACAGTGACAACCATGCTGGTGACGGTGGCTATGACCATGTCATGCAGAAAACCCTTAATGAACAGAACAGCTGCAGTTCCAGCACGGCTGACAGGAAAGATCGCCACGACATGCCACTTTCACTAGTTATTTGTTGTTTACTGTTTTCCCTTGCACACTATGATCCAGGTTTGTTTACTTACTTTAATAAGTAAATTAACTGCCCATGTCTAAAGGGTGTGGACAAGCTGAGCAGAGATATAAAATCTCTTCTTTCCACCTGTTATCTCATTTGGGAAGCAAAATATTTTAAAAACCAAGTAGGGATTGATTGGCTTAAAGTTACATGTTATGATTGAGTCATATGATGATAGAACTTTTCTGTCTCTGTTTTAAATAATCAAATCAAATTATCGAAAAGTTTCTTTATACAGAGAAGATTAAATATTTGGAGTGACATTGTATTTTGTTTTGCCTAAAGGTCTCTTCCAAGTTATCTCAGTCTCTTGGGGGTAAACATTCAGACTTTCAGAGGAGTTCTCTTTAAGTTTTTCTAAATATGTTTTAGATTTACATAAAAGATAGTATGGGGAGTTTCCATGATAAGTTCCCCCTATCATTACCATCTTGTATCAGGACAAAGCGTTCTCTGACCTTGATGAGCTGATTCTGCTACACCATTTAGAAATCACAAACTTATTCCGTTGCCTCCGTCCGGAACTTCATTTCCACATGGACACACGGAGCTCATGGTCACATCTCCCCTGTCTTCTGCGAGCTCTGGCCAGCTGTTTAGTAGAATGTCGCTCACAAAGGGGACTTGTCCGATGTTCTTCTCATAATCAGGTTCACGTCCTGTGACATGGGCAGAAGGCCCTGGAGACCAAGTGGCACTCATCACATCACATCAAGAGTGGCCCCAGAAATATCAGTGTAGGCTGGGTTGTCATCTAATTCTACTTTGCTTTCTTGCTTAGATTGTCCTGGGTTTGGTCAGAGCTCTTTCGCGTTGGCTTCCCGATCTCTTAGCCACACCTGTTACTGTGACTTATCATTGTGAACGATTCCTTATCTTCTGGCACTACAAGGTCTTCCAGCTCACGTTGTCTGGCTCCAGTCCTAGTCACAGAATCAGCTGTCACTCCAAGGATCCCAAATCCTGCATCAGGGATTGCACCAAGGAAATGAGACACACTGTGCGGTTGCTTCTCAGTGCCCTCAAATGACTGAGCAAGGGATGAGCACTCTGTCAAGCTCACACCTGCAGGGCATTTTAACTGCTAATCCACAAATGCCTGAAATGTTCCACTTGGATCCTGATGTTTTGTATTGCGTTGCTTATGAATTTGTTTTGCTATCTGTAAGACCGATCCTTTTCCACTCGGATGATTCGCATCATCTTCTCTTGCTTATCCAATTTTCACTCCAGCACTGAGAACACCGACTCCACCAACTGCCCCCACTTGCCCTACCTTTCCTGCACACACGGTAATAGTGTGCTTGTCCCCCGTGGCCCATACAGAGAGCCTCATCAGTGGGCAGGGCTGGTTCCTTGTGCCTCCATCTCAGGAACTCCGCGAGGCCACAGCGTTGCTCAAGACAGAATCTCCGATCCCTTGCCCGAGGCAGTTTCACACATTTGTGATGCAGTTCAATTATTTTGTCACCTTATTCCTTTTGTCCAGAGAACCTTGAGATTCTAAATGATGCTTTTGAAGAAATTGCAAGCATTGTGACTCACCGTTTATGTTGTGAAGCTCTGTGAGTTTTTAAAATGCATGGCGTCCCGTGCCTGTCTTTACAGCGTCATACAGCGTAGTTTAATACCCTGAAAAGTTCTTCTGTATTGTTTATGCAACCTTTATTTTTTTCCTTCCAGGTATTAAACACTGATCTCTTTACTCATCCCATGGTTTGGCTTTTTCCAGAATCTCATGTGATTGGGTTCACAGGCCTGTTTCCTGTTCAGGTTGACTTTTGTCACTTAGTGATAGAGATTCAGGAAGGACTTCTTTTGTTCACATGTGAATGATCACGAATGAAAGCAGCATAATCATTAATGTGTAAGTTTTTGTGCCGAGTGAGTTATAAAATCATTTGAGAAAAAAATAAAAATGTGAATAAATTGCTATTTTGTGTGGCAAGCCTGTCTAGCTTCGTGAGAAATCACGAAATCATTTCCAAAGTGGTTACCCCACTTGGCGTTCCCACCTATGTTAAGTGCGAGCCCCTCTTGCTGTTCTACCTCACCAGCATCAACAAGCGTTAACAGTTTGGTTTGCTGGTTGGTTTGTTTGTTTTTGGTTTCAACCGTTCTTATAGTATCAGATATTTTTAAAATTTTAAATTTCTTATTGACAAATGATGTTTCACATTTTTAAATCTGCTTGTTGGCCATATGCACATTTTGTCTGGTGAGGTGTCTGTTCAGATCATTGTCTACTTTTAAGTTGTGTTGGTTGTGTTTTTACTGTTGTTTTAGGAGTTCTTTCTAATAGATATGAATCATTTATTGGATATGTGATTTATAAAGCACTTTCTTCCCTTCTATGGCTTTAATTTTTATTAACAGAGTCTTTCTAGAAATTGAAGAAGAACTGAGAAGATGGAAAGGTGTTTCATGTTCTTGGATAGGCAGAATTAATATAATTAAAATGGTCATTCTACCAAAAGCACTATAGAGCTTCAAAGCAATCCCACCAAAATACCAATGTCCTTCTTTACTGATATAGAACAGGCAATTCTCAAATTCATTTGGAACATCAAGAAACCCAGACTAGCCAAAACATTACTAAGCAAGAAAGATGAAACAGGTGGATTCATAATACCAGATCTAAAACTATACTATAGAGCTTTAGTAACAAAACAGCATGGTACTGATATCAAAATAAGAATGAAGACCAATGGAATAGAATAGAAGATTCTGAGTCAAACCCACAAATCTTTAAACATCTAATCTTTGACAAAGGGGTCAAAAATCTAACATAGAGGAATGACAGCCTATTCAACAAATGGTGCTGGGCAAACTGGACAGCATTGTGCAGGAAGTTGAAATTAGATACTTATTCTAACCTTGCACAAAAATCAAATCAAAATGGATCCAGGAACTATACAACTGCTAGAAGAAAAGTTAAGACCAACACTCCAGCATTTGGGAGTAGGCAAAGACTTCCTCAACAAAACTCCTAAAGAGAAAGAATTAAAGTAAAAAAGTCAATGATTGGGATACCATTAAACTAAGAAGCTTCTGCTCACTCAAGGAATTGGTCAAAATTGTCAAGAGACAACCTACAGAATGGGAGATAATCATGGCCTGTGATTCTTCCAATAAGTGAACTAATACCCAAAATTTACAAAGTACTCAAAAAACTTCAAATCAAAAACAGTAACAATTCAGTCAATAAATGGCCCAGCGAACTGAACAGAAACTTCTCAACCGAGGACATTAAGCAAGCCAATGAATACATGAGAAAGTGTTCTAAACCATTGGTTGTCAGAGAAATGCAAATAAAATCTACACTAAGATTTCACCTCACTCCAGTCAGACTGGCAAAGATGAAGACTATAAATAGTAACAAATGCTCAAGGGGTTGTGGGGAGACAGGAACACTAGCACACTCTTGGTGGGACTGTAGACTGGTACAGCCAGTCTGGAAAGCAGTATGGAGATTCCTCAAAAAATTAGGAGTGGATCCACCTTATGACCCAGCTATTCCTCTTCTGGGTATTTTCAGAGGAATTAGAATCAGCACATTAAAGTGATACAGCAAAATCAATATTCATAGCAGCTCAATTTACAGCAGCTACATTTTGGAACCAACCCTGATGCCCAAAAGCTCTAGTATATATATATACAATGGAGTTCTACTTAGCCATTAGAAACAATTATATTGTGGCCTTTGAAGGTAAATGGATGGTGATGCTAAGCACAGTTAGCCAAACCCAGATAGTCAAGGGTCGAATATATTCACTCATTTGTGGAGGCTGGAGCTAAACCCAAGTTTGGATGAAAGGTAGTCAAAATCATGTGTTCGACTCACCAGTAGCTTAGCAACACATAATCTAGGCGAACCATAGTCATGTAGGGAGGGTTGAGGGAGGGAGAGGCAGGAGAATGGGATGGGGAGGGAAGATAGGAAGGGATCTAGGAGACAACCAACAATGTAGCATACTCTTTACCCCCCTAAGAAGTCAAATATTATGTATGCAATCATTTAATTCTGTGAAATTCATGATTTTATACATACATATATATATACACACACACATACACACACATATGTGTGTGTGTATGTGTGTGTGTATAGTCAATTATAATTGTTAGGGACATAAGATAGAAGATTCAAGAGACTGGGGTGTGGGCAATGTGGGGGTAACTATGGTTTACAATCAAATGCATAGCATATTGTTACTTTATACACATTTATGACTGTAAATCTACTCAACTCTAAATAAAAAAGGAAAATAAGAATAAATTCCACAGTTAAAAAAAGTGTCTTTCACAAAATATTCATTTTTAACTTAAGTTCCAATTAATTTTTTCTTCCATTATACTTTTGGTTTATATCAAAAAGCTCAACAAATCAAGAGTAGTAATCTTTGTCTATATTTTCCGTGCAAGCGGCATGGTTTTCCATTCAGGCCAAACACATATTTGAGTTACAGGAAAGGTGTAGGAGCTTTGTGCAGGCTCGTGATTCTGAACACAGACGTCCAGATGGACGAGGACTTGTCTGCAACTATTCCCTCTCCACTGTGTGGACTTGCTTTTTCCAAAGTGCAGAACAGCTGCATTTCCATGAGCCCCTTCCTGGGCTCTCCGCTGAGTTTTCTGATCTATGTGCCTGTGTTTTCACAATTTCCGCACTACCCTGGTTACTGCAGCTTTGAGATAGGAGCTGAAATTAGGTAATTTTAGTTCTCCAACTTTCTGATTTGTCTGCATCTCTTTAGCAGTTCTATGCCTTCACCCTTCCACGTAAGCTTGAGAGTCAAGTTGTCAGTGTCTCCCAAACACTTTACTGGGACTCTGATTGGAATTGAGCTGAGTCTGCGGGACACACTGTGAAGACCTCACATCTCAGGCGTGTTGTCCTCCAATCTCTGAGCACAGAATACTGCTCGGGTTTTTGAGACTTCTGTGATTTCTTCCATCAGTGTTTGTTTTCTACGTAGAGATCTAACACATACTGAGTGGAGTTTATACTTACATCTTTTGTTGTTTTGGTGCTATTGAAAATGATATTGTTTTTTAATATTTATAATTCCAATTGCTTTTTGTGGGTATATAGGAAAGCAGTTCAGCTTTGTATGTTAATGTTGTACCCTGAAACCTTGCTATGTATTCACTTGTTAGTTCCAGGACTTTAAAACATTCTTACTAAGTTCCTTGAGACTTTCCATAGAGAAGTTCATGGAATGTCATTTACAAACATAGGCAGTTTATACCTTCTTGCAGATCTGCATATTTTCAATTTCACTTTCTTGTTTTATCGCACTAGCTGGGACTTACAGTGTGAATAATGGGATTGTATCCTTACCTTGCTGCAATCTCCTCAAAGAGTCTCGGTTTTCATTATGCATCACATCATGGATGATTATTTTTAGGAATTTATGAGCTAGGTAAGCTCCACTGTAGTTTTAATTCACTGGGAGCCTATATTAGGTGTGGATATTGACTGTGTCAAATGTCTTTTCTTTACAACTGGTAAGATCTTATGCCTTTTCTTTACTCTGCTGGTATGGTGGGTTACAGTGATTGTTACTTTAATGGCAGTCCAGTTTGCCCCACTAGAATAAATCCTACATGGTTCTAAGTGCACTTGTTTGTTCAACGTTGGGCTTGGTTTATATGTTTTGTATGATTTATATGTTGAGAATTTATTATTTATATTATTTATTATTATATGTTGAGAATTTTTGTGTGTGTTGCTATGAGAGGGGTTGTCTTTACTTTTCCTATCTTGTATTGTCAATTTTCTGGAAGAGATTATAGAAAAAGAATATTCTTTTCTTCAATATTTGGTAAAATTTACCTATAAAGCCATTTGGATGCTTTCTATCAGACTTTTCTTTTCAATATGTCTAATTATCGACTTAACTTGTTTAACAATATGGAACAACACAGTTCTATCCAGGTTATATGCTTCTCTTCAGTGAGCTTTGATATTGCCACCTTTCAAGCTGGGTATTAAATGTGTGGGCATAGAATTACTCAAAGCATATATCAATTACCCTTTTCAAGTCCATTGATCAACCGCAAGGACACCTTTCCATTACTGATATTGATATCTGTCCTCTCTCTTTTCTTCTTTGTTAGCCTGCATAGTGTTTAGCAATTTTATTGGCATTTTAAAAGGATCAGGTAAGGCTTTCTTGATTTTCTTGACTTTTTCTTGACTGTTTGCCCAATTCGTTTCTATTAATTTTTGCTTGCTTTTTCTTCTTATTCCTTGTCTTGTTTTCCCCTGGGTAGAGCTGATATTTTATGTTTTTCTTTTCTAACGTATGCATTTGATGCTACTTCCTAGCACTGCTTTTGCTACAACCAAAAATTCTGTTAAAGTTCTATTGTCCTTTACATTTAATTCAAAATACTTTGAAGTTCACTGCAGAATTCAACTTCTATCAATGGATTATTCAGAATTGTGTTGAAAATTTCAATGTATTCACGGATTTTCCATCTGTCTTTCTGTTGCTGATTTCTAGTATAATGTCATCATTTTCTGAGAACACTTAATAGGATTTCTAGTTTTAAAATTCGTGAAGGTAAGTCTTGAGGCCCCAAATGTCCTCTATCTTGGTGACTAGTCCCTGTGAGTTCAGGAAGAGTGTTTTCTGCCAGCGTTGGGTGTACGGGTGTTGGTTGCACATGTGTCTGTGATCGACGGGTTGATAACGGCTCCACGGTCTCCTCTTGCTGGCATGGGTTCTCAGCTACTGATGGAGGCTGTCGAGGTGTCACACCGTTTGTGTCCGTCTCTCCTCCCTGTACTATCAGTTTTCATGTCGTGAATTTTTTGCACTGGTGCTAGGCGCATACACATTTAGGATTGTGTCTTTTGGGGTGGGAAGATAGGAGTCTGGGTGTGATAGGAAGAACTGTAAAGATTCCCCTCCAGGACCCCAGCCCTGGCTAGCTAGTCCCATGCTAGACCAGCTTGTATCCTTTAAACAGAAGATGCCCCTGAATTGTCCAGAGAGCCCAATCAAAATGCAGGGGCCCTAAAGAGCAGAGGGTTTCTCTGGCTGGAGGGAAACAGACACAACAGAAGTGGAGGTGGAGGTGTGAGAGGCGCCAAACACAGGAGGCATGGATGTGAAAGATGCATGCGTGCTCTGATACGGAGCATGCTGTGAACTGGAGTGTGAGCAGAACAAGCCCCGTTGGACAGCTGACAGAGGAATGGGACCGCAAATACGTGTAAGTGACAAGGACTCCCTCCCCTGACCAAAGTTCTCCTCGGGCTCCTGATTCTTCTCTGACCAGGTGCAGATTCTTGAGCAAGAATCCAAGTCAGTTTAGCAATATCCCTGACCCTTGATATTCAGCCAAGCTTAATATGTTATGAACCTTCCTTCAGCCATGACCCTACCAAGTTAGTTCTGCCAGGAACCTCTCATCCCTGACCTTTTCTTTTAGTGTTATCCATTCCCCGACCCCCACTCTTCTGGGGGAAGTTTCCACTTCTGCCTGCTGGAGATGGAGATGCTCTCCACTCTACCCTGCTACCAGACACTGCTGAGGGGTCCCTGTACCTGTCTCCACGACCTCCCTGGATGGAGTCAGTCTTGCCATCATCAGCAAGTGCCAGGAATATTTGATTTTCTTTAACACAACTGAATTCCAACAACCTGAAGCCACTCAGACACAGATTCTTCTCCAGAACCTAAAACAAAAACAGACAAGATCCTCATCTGTCCAACTTAAATCTTGGTCTGGTGAGACCCAGAGTAGAAGAAGCAGCTATGCTTCTTCCCTCAAAAGAACCAAAATCATCTCAGTTGTGTAAACACTACCAAGGAAACCATGTTGCTTTCCTGTAGAGGATTGTGGTGGGATGTGACTTGGCCAAGGAGGGACTCAGGGAGTCCTTCAGCATGCAGGATAGGCAGGTCGAGGAGGTGGACACTTATGTAAGCATGAATTGTGGACTCAGAAGGTTCCTTTGGGCTTGGTTCCATCCTCAGTTTGTCCAGCATTCAAGAACAACATCTCAGAGCTCAAGGAGGAACGCCGCATGTAATGATCACATTGATACCCCATCCTTAAACACCCTGGGGGTATGGGGGAGCCTAGAAACGCTCTGCTTCCAAGGACAGGAGCCTTGTCTCGGTGCCTCAACTAGAACCTGGTGACCAGGGCTCCCTGGAGAAGAAGCCCAGGCCTGGGGCCTTGCTGCTGCAGAAGGAAGCTCCCACAGGAGGCTGTCGCCTGTGTGTTTGCTGAGCGGGTGGTCAAGAGCACGGGGGAAACTCAGCCCCAGTCAGGGCACTGGGCTCATTAGCACTCCTCTGCAAGGGACTACAAGCTGCCCTTGCACAAACACAGCTGATTCCCTTCCTGGGGCAGGGAGCCCTGATGGCAGGTTGATTCTGGAATCTTCTGCTTGTCAGTGTTGGATGGTGGAGACTGCTGGGCATTTCCCTTTGCTCTGTCTCCTAGTTTCCCAGAGCATTGCTTTTGAAAGTGCTTAACCTCCTCGACACATTCCAGGCTCAGGGGTTGCATGGTGAGCTTCAGCCCAGGGAAAGGAGACGGTGACCATGTTCAGGCCTCTGCATGGAGCCTGGCCACAGGACAACAGCCTCCTACTTCCAGCAGCTTTCATCGCAAGTGCACCTCGTTACTGTGTATGAAACGGTCCAGCAAGGGCTTCAGCTGCAACTCTGAGAGTGTGTACAGGACTGAAAGTGCAAATTGCTTAAATCGTACAGTTTTCAGTGTTCTCCTATGAAAGTTGGAATAGCGGTGTCTTCCAGTCGTTCAGCTCTGAGAAGATCACATTTGCCAGGAAATCACTGGTTGTTGGGAACTGTGCTGTTCCTGAAGTCTCGGTGGCCTCTCCTGGACAGTGGGGTGCGGGCCCAGAGGAATCCACAAATTCTTTGCTCACCTTATGCTGGAGCTGTTGGGATGGTCTGGGTGAAACGGTTGAGCAGGACAGGCCACGGCTGGACACGTCCCTTCCTCACCACACTATGGTCTGAGCGGCACAGGCCAGCGAGGATTACTGCAGCCCAATTCATTTCTGGGAACCCAGAAATTCTTCAGATGAGCCAGTGTGGGCAGGACTGGTAGGCCTCAGCACCAACACCCAATTTCAACTCTTCCTTTAGGATTACCGTACAGGAAGATTAAAACGTCAGCTTGTTAAACAGTAGCATTGCTTTGGAGAACAACACGTGGACCTGGAAACACAGCTCCCTAGTCCTTTCATTCGGAACCAATTAAGTCAGCTCCCTGGTCGTTCTGTTCAGAACCAGTTCCCCCTAGATGGAGGCCCAGCCAGCAGGGCTCCATGCCAGCCTTCCATGGAAAGCTGCTGGGTGCAAAGAAATCCTGCTCTCCCCGCTGACTGCCTGGAAGAGGAGGCACAGAGCAGAAGGACTTCTTGAGGACAGGCAGATCCAAAAGAGGACCTGGCAAAGTGAAGGAATCCAAGTTCAAATGCATCTTGCTGACCTACACCCCAAACTCAAAAATTTGCTCCTCTCTCCTCCTCCTTGGGAAAGTGTGAGCGAGTGACAGGAGGTGAGAGGGGACTAGAAACCGTCTCTTGGGACTGTGTGTGATGTTTAGAGGAAGGCTTCCCTCTAGAGGAGATGCTGGAGGAGACCACTTCCTCAAAGTCAGCATTGCATTTTCCCTGTGGGTCGTGACTATCTCTCAAAGCTAAGCCCTCCCAATGCCAAAGTTCCACAAGACCCTGGCAGTGGACCTTCAGCTGCTGTCCCTTGTCCCTCACAAACCCCCAGCTGGAAATCCCACATGGCCATGTCCCTCAGCCAGAGCACCTTTCTGGATCTATCCCATCCTCCAAACCTATCATGGCTTCTTGAACATGAACCTTCATCAGAGTCCTGTCCGGTTGGCCAACTAACCATTGCCAGTGCCCCCTGGTTCCTTGGCCCCTGCTGCCTCTGCTCCTGAAGGTGACCTTCCATCTCGCCCCTCTGGGCATGCAGAGGTGCTCAGGAGGGAGCCTGGAACCCCCGCCTCCTCTCTGCTGCTGACTGTGCCTTGGCTTGCCCCACTGCCCACCCACTCAGAGGCTGTCCTGCAAAGCCCTGTCTGTTCCACTAATTTGCTCCTCTTCCTCCCTTTTTGGATCTTAGTTCTTTTTTTGGATCCCATTCAGAAGTTCTCCTTCTCGTCATGATGGTTGTCTGTGGTCTCTCTCCTTTAGTGCGCTACTCCTCTGGCTGAGAGAGTCTGTCACATGCACCACACACCAGACTCCTTCTACCGAGATCCCCCAGGAGGGGGGATCTCGGTAGAAGGTGTGGCCACAAGACAACCAACTGGGCCTGTCCCCCACTCTGCCAGAATCCTCGTAAACTGGACCCCCTTGACTTCTCGGCCTGCTCCGCGTTGTGTGTGTTTCTCCAGATTCTCGCTGCTTCTCTGCTGCCCCCTCAGTCCTCCCTACAGACGCCTCCTGTCTACCTCATCTCTCAGAGGCTGGTGGCCTTTCAGTGCAAGCCCTTCTCTCTCTGCAGGTCTCATCCTTACCCCAGAGGAGTATGTAAGTACCTCTTCTAGCCTAGTCTCCCTCGACCTTCTTTATTTGGTTTTCTTTGACTATATTCAGAATTCTTCAGTCCCCAGATGTAAGTGACCAAATGGCCACCCCACCTCTCTGCCAGGAAGTCTTCAGGCTGGGCACTTGTGGAAAACTCTTCCTTGTTGGCCCCTTGAGGAGAGGCCACTGCTCCCACCAGGTCCACTGCTTGAGAAGAAAGGCTGTGCGCACAGATCGCCAGGCCAGAGCCGGCTCCAGAGCCGCACTTCCATCTGCCTCCCCTGCAACTCCCCATGTGTCCACTCTGCCTGGGCTTCGGGATCAGTGTCCCTGGAGCAGCTTGGTGAGCCAGGCAGCCGTATTTGCAGGTGTCCTCAGTCCAGAGCCCCAGAGCTCTCTCTGCTGCTCTAACTGTCCAAGCAGCCTCATAGAAGCACCCCCTGAGCATGGCCCAAGTCACGTTCCCAGCCTTCTGCAGGGCCTGCCTCGTCCCCAACACACCTAGAACACGGCCTTAGCTCGAGCAGCCTTGCCTGCGCTTCTACCTGTCCACTGAGATTGGTGACACTGGGAAGGAGCATAGGCCGCAGCAGCCAGCAGCGTGATTCAGTTTGATAGCCCAGTTGGAAGGCTAACGTGCAGCTATGTCACACTGTCCCATGGGGACGTGCCCCCAGTTGTTAGTGTCCTGGGTCCCCCTCTGTTTCTTGAGCATGAGTTTTTGTTTCCTTGTTTTTGTGTTGACACAGCTCTTTCCTCCATGCATCTTCAAATGGTCACTAGGACATTCGGTTCATGTCCTTGTAGATGGCCTCACTATTTCCCAGCTTGACGAACAACAGGTGGCCTTCTTCCTGACCCTAGTCCTTGGCCTCCCTGCCTTTGGACCTTTTCTTTAGAAAACTTTTAGCTTCTTTCGCTATACCTTTGAAACAGACAGAAAAAAAAAAAAATCTAAGCAGTTTACCACCCAAGAATGTCTTTCTCCAGGACCCGGGAGCCTTGTCTTTGAAACAGACTCACGGGGGCAGACAGTGGTCATGCCTATCTGTCTTGGAGGGAAGGTAGGAGACTAACCCTAACTTTGGTGGGTGAAAATCATCAAGACAGATGCCCGGTCACAAAGATAGGCTTTGGTGAGTCAGAAAGAACTCAGATGCAAGACTCATCACGCTGGTCAGCCTCTGCCCTGTGACCCCTGTTCTTCTCCTCTGGCTCACCCCAGTGGCTAAGTGGCCTGCTGCTCTTTGTCTCAGGATGAACAAGTTCAGGAGTACTTCCCATCCCTCTCCCCAACTTAAGTGGCCCCAAGAAGTCTTCCTATCCTGTTGATCTTGCCCACACTGTGGGTGCTTTGATGGACAACTCTCACTCGGGTGGTCTTCTTCCCAGAAAGGTCAGATCAGTGACGTCACCGCAAAGTTATAGTCTGGTCAACAGATCACAAAGGATCTCCTAAATCAACTCCATGTGTTCCATCTTCATGGAAGCCTGGAGATACATAGCCAGGCTCCAGCACCTGTGTTAGCCAGCCAGGCTGCTGCGGCTCCAGCCAACACTGAAGGGCTACAGGGTTCAGGCTCCACTGCTGTGTGTCTGGAGCACATGCTTGCTGGGGCTCTGTGGTTCATGAACTTTCTTTACCTCCCGCTTCCATGCTGGGTTGCTCGCCCTGGTGCAGATGCTCCCCTGTGCCCTGGGCGAGGATAGGTGCTGTCTCTGGTTTGCCAGCACACAGGAGCTGTTTCCGATGAGCTTCAGAGCTTGTGTGCCACGTGATCACAGCCTGAGTGCCCTGAGTGACAACGTGGGGCTCCGTGTCTTTGAAGGACACAGCCGAGCACCCTTCTCCACCTACAAATGTCCTCTCTATTCCTCTTCTCCCCAAGGAGTCGCTGTGAAGCTTTCCTCGGGCGTGTCTTTCCAACTCACTCTCAAAGGACCTGACTCTAAAATGCATTTTCTATACAGCTCAATTGGATCTGTGTCTGTAGAGCAAATTCTGACCTCAAATGTCCTGTATTTTCAGCAAATATAACATGTGCCTTTGGAGATAGAAGCTAGCTCTATCTATTCTAGTATTTCCATCGCCAATTCATGTGAAATTACATGTGGTAAGCTTGCCATGACACAGCACGATAGGGCAGCCAGTTCGAATGCTTTAACAGTGCGCTGAAGCTTTTAAAGCATTTTTCTGCATCTGGGATTTTCACTTTGAATCATCTGGCTGCACTTTATCAGATTAGGTAATGCCAAAGAGGAAAATCATCCCCACCTCTGAAAACATACCTCAAGGGCTTTGTTCATGGTGAAAGAAGCATTTGTTAAATCAAATACATTTGTGATTTCTGACCAACAACTGCATTAAAGTTTAGTAATTAGGGGAATCAGCATGAAAGAATTGTGCATCATGCAGTCTTGTTTCCCTTGTGAGGCCAAGAAATTGGAACTGCGTCAAGCTGTTGGATTAATTGAAGAGAAAGTCTCCATCCGGGCCATTAGTGTTATCAGTGATTTATGCTTAAAGTAGCGAAATAGTGCAGATGACTTTTGGGATCAGTTTAAAAAACTAAAAGCAAGTGCATGCATCTGGATGGGCAGCAGATTGCTCCAGGAACCCGGTCCCCACCCATGATGAAAGACATACTCATGGTAGCACATGACTCAGGGACAACCATTCTTACTCTTTCTTTCTAGAAGAGGATAAAAGTTCATTCAATTTGAAGAGGAAACTACATTTCTAAAACTTTCTTTAAATTCTGATTATTTTTCCACCTTGCTTTTCATTGGAGAGTTGTCTGTTAGAGTTGGTTGGTTCGTGCATTCTGTCCTGTGCCTCAGTCAATGAAGGCAGTTTTGACAACAGTGTAACTTTCCGCTGAAGATGATGTCTGAAACTGAGCAGTAGCTCTATGTATTGTGTGGATGTCCTCAATGCAGAACAGTGTCATGGGTTCTGGTCACTCTTGCTCTTATGTTTAATTTGTCTTCAGCATCTGCACATTGAGAGTGCTGGTCTGGGTGGGTTCTGAGCATACATCACACAGATGGCATCTTCTGTGACACAGTTGGAACCAGGAAAAATCACTCATGAGGATAAATTTTCAATCATTGCAGTCAGATGAACCCACATTGGAATGCAGTTGTAATGAGAGAAGTGCATGAAACAACGTCAGAACAAACTTACTTTAAGCAATTAAAGGCCGCTTGAAAAAATAATGAAAAGTAATTATATATGTGGATGTCTACACCAGGTTGAATGCAAGAGTTTTGGAAACTCTCGTGAATACTGTGTTGAGCCTTGTTGACTTGTTTTCTGAGTTTTGAAATGTGAAAATTCATTTGGAATCACTGGAAGTCATTTGAATTGGTACTAACTCTACTGCTATCAGCCACCCCAGCGTGCTAATTGCCATGTTTGGTCTTGGCTCTGGACCTTCTGAATCATCTAATTTCCTCTTGCCAAATTCTTCCACCCAATTAAGTCCCACGGGTTATCAGCACCTCAGTCCTAGGAGACTTCTCTCATGATGCAGATGCAGAATGCAGTGTTTAATGCTTACCTTTGCTTATTCCTAATATTTTTATTACTTTAACTACATCAAAGAAAACTTGGCCTTTTTATCCATTTCTACTTCCCCCAGGGCTGTGTTTAACTCCTTCCTTCCAGGAGAATTGTGACTGGGAGGCAGGTGCCGCACACCTGAGTCTTTGATGTGGCACCCAGGAGGGAGCAGTTCACCTGCAGCTCCCACTACAGCTAACATCTCAATCTCTGCTTAGAGGAAGTGGGGGACAGAGGGATCGCCATGTTGATAACACCCTTGGCCCATTACATCAATGGGCTATAGAAACTCTGAGCTTGAAATAAAGGTAGAAGGGAAGTCTTTATTTAACTTAGAGTTTCCATGCTTTGGGGACTAAAAAACACATGCAAAAATGTTTTTTTTTTTTTTTTTTTGTTACTTGATAACTTCAGGTAAAACTTTTACTTTGACAACATGAGGGAAAAAATCCAAATTTTCAGAGAGTTTAAGAATTATTTTTTTAAAGAAAGAGGAACAGAGAGAGAAAGAGAATCAGTTGTATTTAGTTTTCCATGTGACTTTCGTTGCTCTGACACTTCATTGTGCACACGTGGTGCTGCAGTTCGAACCTGGATCCTCAAACTTGCCAGGCAAGTGTTGTAACCACTGAGCCACCATTTCAGCCCTGAGTTTAAGAATTTAATGGGAAAATTGGTGCAGATGAGATGGTCTCGTGCTGTCTCCCCACCTGACCGGGAGCCAGGTGAGGACCACAAGGAGAGGGCAACTTTGTTAACTTAGCAATGGGCCTTCAAAGCGCAGCCAGAATTGTAATCATTCTAAAGCAGGGAACAGCCTCTCCAAGGAGCAAATCTAACAATAGGTAGGTTTAATTCATTCATTAATGATCCTAAATTTAAGTTAATCGTTATGTTAAACAAATCTTTGCCGAGACTGATTAGCAAGAAGTGTTCCTGGGTAATGTGTTGGGGTCCTCGAAGGCCTCTGTGGTCCTGTTTCTAGAAGACCAGTGGATATGTGCAGACTCCTGGTGGGAGGCAATAGGAAGGGCCTCCCTTTGCTCAGCTGTGATCTGAGCTTCTGCTCCAAGCTCAGACCCTCTGGTTCTCCCTGGTCCTTGCCCTGGGTCCAGCCTGCTGGGCTACAGTCACCCACTCATGTTTCCAGAGCTGGAGGGCATCATGAAGACAGGACGTTCTGACCAGGCCCTGGGGACATGCTGGCAAGGCACCCTCTGCAAATGCCTCTCTGGGTGAGGCACATGTAGGAGCCCATGAACTTCTGGCTCGGGTCCACATGTTTCAGTGGGCTGGCGCTGGCTGGCTCCTCTGTGCTTTCGCCCCATGGTGGACGTTGGGTCTTAGGTGGGCCACCACTGCGGGTGACTTCCTTATCCAGCTTATTGTACATCTGGTGAGCAATGCGTTCATTCTGTGGCACTTCCATAGGGCTCACTTGCACTGGTCAGGCCTCGTTGACTGTAGAAGGCCAAGTCATAAGGAGCCCATCACCTTCTGGAAGACAGATTGTGTGCACGTGGCATAAGCACTCTCGTGACTCCACCCCCAGGGGCTCGGGCATATTAGAAAGACATCCTTTCTTCAGTTTCCATTCCACAAAGCATGGTTTCACTTCATGCCTTGTTTAATAAACTAAAATGATCTGAAATGTGTAATTCAAGGAGCTAGATTCTCACCCAGTAGTCTTTCCATTTCTAAAGAGAGGTCAGTGTAATCCTGCATGGCATATGTGGCCACAGGAAGAGAGCGAGCTTTGGGCGCACGAGAGCCACAGACTTGCTCAAAACTTTTCTGTGCTGTGCATCCCGGCGATTTTCTGTCTGCATCCCTGGTCTAGGAAGGACTGTGAGACCTCCCCAGTGTTGGCCGGGTTCAGCCCCACCTGGCTCTTCATTTGGTTGACAGTGAGTGCAGGATCCCACCCAAATCAACTGCAGGGCCCCCTGCTTGGCTCCTCCCTCCCTCCCAGGCCCATTTCATTACTCGAGTTGGACTTCCAAGCGGCCAGGGCCAAAATGAGCTTCCCTGGGGTGTCTGGATGTAGGGGACGTTAAGAAGGCAAGGTCACTCTGTTGAAACCTGGAACACTCCAGGCAGACATGACAAGCCCGTGGATGTGAAGCCAGCAGGCAGAGAGAACAAAGATTACGTTCTACCTTCGTGTCCCAGACTGCCCGAAAGCCGATCCTGTGTGCGCCCCTAGATCCAGAGTCCCTGCCACATGCATTGTTTGAGTCCCACTGCTTCACCTGCAACCTGATGCTGACCAAAAGAATAATAATTAATAGTAAATCCCACAGCTCACCCGCGTGGCAGGCTCAAGTGCCGTCTGCGCGTTTTTGCTGTTGTATCAAAACCGTGATTTTTAGTTGCTGTGGACTCCAGTGATATTCTCACCCCTTCCTTCACATTAGCACAATTTAAGGATGACATCACCTCCATTTCTGGACACTTAGCTGCTTCCCGGGTGGTTGAGAATGTTGCAGGTCAGAGCCTGCGGAGATCATGACTCCACGCATGGCTCGGGGATTTCGATATCAGATGCCACCTCATCGTTTAACTCAGTGGGGAAATCCAGGCCAGAGGTCTGAGTCGAGGGGACAAGGTTGTGTTCATCAGGCTTATCCGTTACTCCATTTTCCCTTCTGGTCCTTTAGCAGGGGTCGCCCACCTGGGATTCTCCAGAGCATCAGAGAGAGGCGCGAGGGGATATATGAAGCACGTAGGCGTTGTGATAATAAAGATCCCAGAGCTAATGTGTTCCAGAAGAGCCCCATCACAGAGGGCCCTGGCTTATGAAGCAAAGGGCAGCCCAGCGTTTTATCACAAGTTGTATTAAATTCATGGTGACTAAATTAAGGCTTTGACTCACTCCTGGCAAATTAAGATGTTTTACAAAGCAGCAACTTCTTCACGCCAACTGTGGTATTCTTTGCAACCAAATGGTTCGTGTTTTCAAGAGCAGAGGTGCTCCAGCCGTGGTGGACGCTCTAGGGTGCTGATTGGCCCGTGCCAGGTCACCTCGGAACGCTGGCGCCCGTGATGGTAATTGCACTTGTCAGATCTTCATTAGAAGATGGAAATTAGATCTGAAGCTGTGTTTTGGAGTTGAGCTCTGTTGTTCCTCTCCTGGGACACATCTCTCCGGGATGAGTCTGCAGCTTGGGACCTGGGGATGCTGGAGTGAACACACTCTTCTGGCTCCTGGCCTTTCAGAAGTCAGCACACAGATAGTAAAAAGGAAAGGATCGAATTGTTCCTCAGGAAAAAGAGAAAAAGTGTATTTTAAATCAGATTATGCAGAGCCAAAATACATATATCATATTGATAATGGGAAATAGGATTCCGGGTAAGGGAAGCTTTGTTCTAGAAGTTTGGGACTTTGGCTTTGGAAGGAGGTGGCTCTCTGAGACGTCATTCTGTCTGGGCAACAGGAAAGATGAGCTTGAGCCTCTATTCCTTCTCCTGGGGTGAGGGCCCTGTGGTGTAACACAATGCATGTTGGACCAGGGGGTGCCCTCTCACGTGACAAAGCCAGAGTGTCAGTTCACAGGTAAGATCACACTGAGAAAAGGAATGTGTTCAACCTCTTGTGTCACTTATGGAAGAGAAAGGAGACCGTGAAGAGGGAAAAACCCGCTCTGCTTCAGACATCGTAGGAAACAGAGTCATGTGTTCTGGAAGGGAACGGTGCCCACCTCCCTCCTCTGTCCTCCCACCCCTCCTTGATCAGGAGACTAAGATACACACACTCGCCCACCCTCAGCTGCTGTGGTGGCTGGAGTGGGGTCAGTGACATTCACACTGAAAAGGAAGTGAGCCTCCGTCTCTGCATCTTGGAAAGGAGGCCTGTGGGCAGAGGCAGGGACTCCGGAGAGTAGGAAGGTAGACACAGAAGAGGGAAGGACCCAGAAAGGAGAGCCTGGGGCCAGACCACAGACGAGAGTGCCTGTAGGATAGTCTGTGTGAGGCCTCACACCACTGGGAAGGAGACCAGGGCAGGACGCCCTCCGGCCTGCAGGTGTCTGGTGGATTTGTGTTAGCACACACCCTGAGTGTCAGGTCTGGAAAGTCAGGGGAGCAGCTTCTCCAGGTCCTCCAGGGGAGGCTGTAGTCTTAGTGCAGGTGGAGGAGTCAGGACCGACCCTCCCCTGGGCTCAGCCCCCAGGCCAGGGAGACGGACTGCTCTGGGGCAGAGAGGCCCCACCAGTCAGCCCTCCAACACCAGCCAGAAGATTAGGAAGGGGACACGAATCCCAGCCAAAGCCAAACCACCCTAACCCTGCAAATACACAGCGGCTGAGCTGCATTCTCTAAGAACACACATGTGTCCACAAAACCTGTGATACTGTCTGCATCCTCAGGCTGAGACTCCAGGAAAAGTGCCCACATTTCTGTCTCCTTTGCATGTGATGTTTGTGACACTAGCCATATGTATTACCCCAAACCAGGTTCCTTTTCGGCTGACTAGGGTCAATGACCATGCTCACATGAGAAGTACAGGTGACAGGTGCTGGGTGGTCCTAAGGCTAATGTCATGATCATGACCCGGTGGCTGGAGTCTGGAGTTGCCTGCTAAACTTATTAAGATCGGTGAGAAATTAATATATAGCACACATTTTGCTAAATTTTACAGTATTTACTTGTTTAATTCTAACAAAATAGGACTAGGTTCTACCATTTTTTTCTGTTTGCCAAGGAGAGAACTTGGGCATAGACTGGTTGAGACACTTAGCTGACGCTGCACAGCACGTGAAGAAGCTCAAATCTTAACCACCACATGAGCTCGTACTCATTAGGTAAGGCCACCAACTCCAGAAGCATTTCATTCAGGGGCAGAAGCAATTCACTCTTTCTGTTAGATTGTTTTTATAAGTCAATCAAAAGCATCCTCGCACATTTTGGTTAATCAGTAGCCCCAGTCACTGAGGATTGTGATGTGTCTGGCTGGAGTTTATGTAGCTCAAGTTAGTGATTAAGCATGTGGACTTGGGGCAGGACAGCGACGGGCCGTTTCACTGCTGTGACTTTGTGGGTCAGAATGCTGACAAGGGGTGATAGGTGGTGGAGAATCTCACATGTGGTTGTTGTGACTGGAAGACCCCACAGTCTTTGGGGGACTGTTTACTATAACCATCAAAAGGTAAACCAACTCAAGCTTTCACTGGTAATTTCAGCCAAGAATTAGTCCTCAGATGCACACACAAATTACTATTATATATATACGTATGTAAAATGCACATACCCTCATGATTACAGGTGTTGCTGCAGTATACAATATACATATAACATATGTATATATACACAATATATATAAACATATATAAACATATGTATATGCTACATATAAACTATGCACCTGTGTATCTGTCTACCAAATGCTTTGCCACTGTCCTTGTGCTCAGCCATTGAGAGTGAAAGCTCATAAATGATGCTTTATTGCCCTTTCTCTAAAGCACCAGAAAGAGGTGTATTAGTGTCTTTTCAGTTTCTATAAAAAGTACCTGAGACTGGGTACTTTATAAAGAAAAAAGGTTTGTTGAGCTCGCAGCTCTGGAGGCTAAAATTCAAGATGGAGCAGCCCCATCTGTTTGGCATCTGGTGAGGGCCCCTTTGGCTGGGTCACACATGACAGAGAAACAGAAAGGGAAATGCCTGTGTGCAGGGGAGGCCAGGTGCATGGTGGCTTTTGTCTCACACTGACCTATCAAGATCCACCCCACGAGAACTGCATTTGTCCTTTTGAAGGCAGCATCCTAGCGACCTGCGTACCTTCCATTGGCTCTGGAAGGGTCTACCACTCTGCAATCCACAACACTGGGGAGCTAGCATCCAGCACAGAAGCCTTTGCAGGGCACACTCAAGCCATATGGGAGCCACATACGACAGAAGGTGGGGAGAAGGACCCGCACCAGGACCGTCTCTACCATGGTGAGACCCCGTCCAGGCTCCAGCAGGGGGCGTGCCCTGGGAGTGTGGGTTCAGAAATGAGAGCTGTCAGTAGAAGGACCGGCAGCGGTGCCCGGTGCCCTGTGCCCTTGCCCTTCACGCTTGGGACTAAGGAAGGATCAGGTAGGATGATGGGCACTGTCGCTTGTGGACTGCCAACCAGAGGCAGGAAGACAGGCACAGGGCTTCTCCCCAGTGCTCTTAAGCTGCTCATTCTGTGTTGACTCATCCCCTGCCTCCGGGACGGCACGGTTAGCTTCCTTTTCTCTCTCCTGCACAGCACCTGCACCATGTGGGACACGGGGGGCCGCCTCCTCCATCTGGTCATTCTCACTCAGGGGACCTCTTCTGCTGTCTTGGCATTTGAGCCCCTTTCCTCCTACTTATTTCTGAACTTCTGCGGGGTCAGGTGTCTTCTTCTGCAGGGGTGCAAATGTGTCCAGTCCCAAGAGTAATTCCTCTGCTGTCCTCAGGGCCTGCCCACCCATGCCCTGCTTCTCAGAAACAGACTCCATGACAGCCTGCTGGCCAGGACTGGCCACAGAGACCCTGGCATGGGCTGGCAGCCTGAACGCCCACCAAGGTCTCCAACTTGTGCCCCTGTGTGGGATTTTGTGGTGCTCAGGCTTTTATTTCCTGGACCCTGGTACTCAGACATCAGCCTTGCTGATCCTAGAAGGAGCAACCCTGCTAGACTTGCCCAGTTCCTGAAGATGGTGCAGAACTCAACCAGCTGCACAGGTGTGTGTCCCCAGGGCACACTGGCCTATCCAGAGCCCGTACTGCCCAACGCTTTGACAGGTGGCTCACACTCTGAGGCAAGTACCAGATGTTCAGCCCCCATGGTTCCAAGCCCACAGAAATCATCGCCACCCACCACCCCTGATTCTGCTCTCACCCAGCTCTTACCCCTGCTTTCCGCTCACCCCCTCTGCTTCTGAACCGACCCGGGGCTGCCCAGCACGCCCCTGTATTGCACGGTGTGCTTCTGCTTAGGGGTCTGTATAAGTGCCTTCTTCGTGCTGGTCATGATACTGTCCAGCCTGCCTCCCATGTCTGATCAGAACAAACCCCAGGAGACCTTTAGACACGGCCTCCCCTGTACTCTTTAGCCTCAAGCCGCAGGGGCTACCCACTGCCTCCTTGTAGGATCTGCCTGTCAGTTCTCCTGAAAGCTTCCAATTTGCTCTTACTCTGTGGCCCCTCCTGTCCTCGCCATCCACAAAGGAGCCCGTGTCCCTGCGGGGAAGGCTGCTCCTACAACGTCCCCACCATTCCCACTGCCATCACCGAAGGCCTGGATTGTGGCCTCCTGCATGGGTTACAGGTGTGCAGGAAAGTCTTGAAAATGCCTTTGTGAGGGGACTCAGGCTGGCCGTCCACCTTGCTGGCCTTGGAGGCAAGGCCTGGGACATCTGCAGGCCCCAGCTGATGGTTCCCACCACACATGTAGGTGCTCCCAGATTTACCTCCAGTCCAGGAGCTGCATTTATAAACGGCTCTGCAGGGGAACTGTGTGACGGGTGCGTGGTCTCCTCCTGTGGAGTCAGCTGGGGAGTCTGTGCCCATCTGACAGCACCTTCTGCTTTGGAGACTTTGACCTGCAGTGAGTGGGTGGAGAGGCCCCTAGGTGGCAGCATAGCACCAACGGGTCAGGTGGACCCGAAGCCTATGGGTGATTGGAAGGTCCTGGAGTGCCCTCAGGCCCTGCAGGTTGGGCAGCCAAGTGGACAGTATCTCCAGAGGGGACAAAGCCCAGTGTCCTTGGAGAGAACTGATGCCCAGGGGGAAAGGCTGGGCTCCTCCTGAGAAAGAGACAATACTGTGGGAATTCGGGAAGCACTTTGGGGCAGAGACATAGAGAGTGGAATCAGCACCGGGCAGAACAGAAGCAGAAGATGGAGAAGGAGAAGGAGCGAGGGCCCAGGCTGTCATGCAGGCATAAGGCAGGGGTCAGAGGCCCAGTAGTTGGCCATGCTGGGGCTTGGCAGAGGCTGGGATTGGTGCCTGTATGTACCAAGAGGCTGTCTGGGAGGTGTGGGGCAGCGTTGCGCCTGAAACTTAGTTCAGAAGAGGAGGGAGTGGCCACTGAGGACCAGCAATGACTCAGACTGTGGCCTTGCAATTTTTAAGAGAGATGGACACTGAGAGAGAGAGAGAGAGAGAGAGAGAGTCAGTTCTAATGAGTTTCCCACGTGGCTTTCGTTGCTCCGACATTTCATTGTGTGCATGGTGCTGGGGTTCGAACCCGCATCCTCACATCAGGCAAGCACCACAACTGCAGAGCCACCGCTCCAGATCCTGGTCTTGCCTTCTGTGAGGTGAGTCCCCTCCTTGAAAGGGACCCTGTGAAGGTGGAGCTATAGCTGCCAAAGAGGAAGAGGTTAGTTCTGCTCTGAGTCACCTTTAGAGAAAACTGCTGAGGTCAACTCAAAATTGAAATACAGATGCCCGACAGCATTGCTGGTAAGGACATTGAAAGGAGCAGACTGAGTTTCAAAGCAAAGTGTGGGAAAACGCGTCGTTGCCGCGTGTGCCAACTCAATAAGTCTTTGGAGCTTTTGTGTAATTAGCGATGGAGCTCAGGGCGCTGGTTGCTGCCGTGTGTTTGGCAGGGATGTCGGCTGTGCTGAGCCCGCCCCGCTTCCTTTTTGCTCTTGTGTCCTAAAACCCACAGCACTTGGCCGGGCACCACACCCGTACAATGAAGGCTACAAACGACGGTTAAATCCAGTATGGAGGTCAACTCCTTTCAAATACCCACAGCGACATAATCTAAGCACCAATGCTGAGCTCCACTCTTGTCCCCAGGTCTGCGCTCAGCCATGGATAGGAGAAAATCATAGGAAGGGTGTGAAATAGGGTGGAGGGCACAGGGAGGATGGAATAATGGGGGTCAGGCATGGAAGGGTGGTCATCACTGTGCGGGGACCAAGCAAGGCCACTGGCCCAGAGAAGCGTGGTTTCCGGACTGCGCTTCCAGTCCTGTGGCTCAGGTCCCACATTTACATAAGAGTCTGTGCCAACCACTGGAAGCTTCTTCCCCCAGCTAGGACTGTGTCTCTCTCCTGTGTTTCACTCCCTTCCTCACACCTCTGAATGGAAGGGAATGTACAGAAAAAGCGGGGAGATTTTAGGGCATGATCCTGAGAAGCCACTCACAGCATCTGCGGACCCTAGGTTCGCGGATCCTGAGAAGCCGCAGGCAGCGTCTGCAGACGGTGCATTCACAGATCCTACGAAACTGCACACAGCACATGTGCACGGTCGCAGCTCTGTTTGTGGCTGAGCCTGTGCATAGCTGGGGTTTACTGTGAAGTAGAAACGGATGGGACTCTAAGTCCACCAGCCCCCTACTTCTTAATGATTTCAGTGAGTTCAGTCAGCTTTCTATTGATCAAAAGCCTGTTCTACATTACAAACTCTTTACTTCTATTGTTATGACAATAAGTTGGGGCAGACCTTGTCCCTGCATTCTGCACATGTTATAAAGCGCAGAGGAGGCTGTGCCATGAAAGCCAGGAACCTAACATAGTCTCACAGAGCATTTGCAACCGTGCATTCAGGAACCTGTGGACGTGGTGTGCTGGTCACACAAAACCCTCTACAATCTGTATCACCACCACACACAGGTTTAGACGTGTTCTGTAACATCGTGGTCTGTCCAGAGGTCTCACCTCACCAACATGACGGCAGTGGGTCAGGGAAAATGACAGCCCTCATCCTTAAGGAATATATAAACAGCCAGGTGCGGGTGCACACCTGTAGTCCCAGCAGCTCGGGAGGCTGAGGCAGGAGGATCTCAAGTATAAGCCAACCTCAGAAACTTAGTGAGACCCTGTCTCAAAATGAAATACAAGAAAGGGCTGGGGATGTGGCTCAGTAGTTAATTTCCTATGAGTTTAATCCCTGATACCAAAAAAGAAAGAAATTTATGAACAGAAACAGTGCTGTGGTTAGCACATTTCACTTGCTCTCTGCGTTCAGCTTTTGAAGACTGTGATTCCGCTCCCTCGCATGGAAGGGAGACGTCATCTGTGTTACACTGGGCACTCAGCAGGCTTGCCCTCTGCTCTGGAGGAGACACTTTCTGAACCTGCTAAGGCTCTTCTTGTACAGAATGCCTTGGAACGAGGGGAGTAACTTGAGTGGCCCGTGGAGAGCTGTCTTGTCTCTCAGCTCTCCAACTCTCCTGATGTCTTCCATGCCTGCGGTGCGTACGATTCATTTGCTAAACTTCTGAATGTGTCTGTAAATGAGTTTGAGGCCAGGGTGACAGGGGCTCACGTAGCAGGGGGACAGGCAGGCAGAGCTGGGAATTCAGTGCTCTCACAGACCATTGGCAAGCCGGCTGCCGCTGCTTCCAGGCCGCGGCGTTTTCAGGATGGCTGTGCAGCAATGGGCCGGTACCTGTGCAGGAAGCACTGAGGCAATTTTAGTCCCAGCTGGAGGTGTCCTTCCAAGGAACATCAGCTGGAAAGGGTTTTGTCACACTAGGTCCCTCTGATGCTTAGGACCCAACACATCTGCCTTCATTTGCTTTTCCCAAGAGCTAGAGGTGCTTAGAACTTACAGACGAAGGGAGCGTGCTGCCTGCATACTTTGGAAAGAGGAGAGTCCTAGCAGATCCCCTCCCCATGAGGTTGCTGTCCTGCTGTAAGGAGCGACACCGAGAAAGAGGCCCTCTGCGTGGTGGTGTCCTGTTACACCTCCCAGTAGAAGAGAGCCCTGAACAAAGGTGCTGCACCTGTGAGCTTGTGCGGCTGAGGCCTCAGCCACTCATCATGACGCAGAGGTTGGCTTTGCCTTACAGCCTCCAGTGCAGCCCCTGGGACTGGGCCACCTTGGATGCAGGACAGTCGACCAGGCCAAGTCTACAGTGTCTCCAATGACCAAGGTGACTTCTTCTCCAAGCTTTTATGCTGTGGGTTGATATCAGTTACCAGGAGTGCTTCCATGGGAGGTGACATAGCCTTGAAACTTCCAAGCTCAAGAATACTTTGGAAGTAGCTTTTGTTCTGAGACTGTTTTTGCAGGAAGTCAGTGTTTAGCCATAAAGGACTTGGCTATTGCCCTCTATGTCTACAGAAGGTGTTCTGGAAGCACCTGCATCACCGACTTCCCCTGACGCATCACAGATGAGCAGCTGACACTCAGGCACAGGAGGAATAAGAAACCTAGAATGATATTTCCGTTTGTACTTTCAAGATCCTTAATGTCACAGAAGACGAGTAATGGATTAAAATAGAAATACTTTATCCTTCAAAGAAGAACTTAGGATCCTCTGCTACTTTTAAACATTTTTAAAATACATTCTTCATCACTGTGCATGATGGCTTAAAGTCATAGAACTTAGCTGGTGGAAGATCACATCTTGGGAGGTGATGTAACACATGCATGGAAGAGTGACGAAGGTGGGCCACATGCCACCTTCCCATCGGTTCACTCAGCCCACCCCAAACACCGGATCTCGGGCAATAAGATAGCACATTAGACTCGTGTCTGGGACTGCAGCTCAGCGCAGGTGTTTGTAAAGCTAACGGGCAACTACAGTGCAGGCGACATAAACCCTAGTGAAGCAGGGATCTCTGTTGGTCAAGGGAATTCTCCTAGCGGGACTCTGTTCAAACTGAGACTTGGAGGAAGAGTGACATTTATGCAGGGACAAGGGCAAGAAGGCCAGGAAGGAGGGAGGAGACATTCGCACATGCTCTGCGGCCCCTCTGTGTTCCCCAAATGATGACAAATCGCTGAATGCAGAGGCTGCCCAGATGACAGTGTGGGGCTGCCCTTCAGGATGGGATTCTCGCCATGGAAGGACAAGGGCAACAGCTGCAGGGCTACTGACCGCATAAGGGGAACTCCGGAAGACACTTCTGGGCCTTCACTCTGAAGTGCCATGACGTGGCCCAGTAGTCATGGCCGCCAGCGCCACAGTGGAGTGTGGGCCTGAGGTTGGATCACCTTCCGGGACCCTCTTCTGGCTTTGGTTGTCGTTGTCATGACTGGAGTCAAATCACTGCTCCTTGATGCCAACATCTAAGGATTTCCCATCCCTCCAAGGTGTTGTGTCTGAAGCTTTTCAAAGTAAACAAGACCTTAGCTTCCAAATGGATGCATTTGAGTCCCATAGTACTGGTGAAGGTGAATTACGAGGCCCTGATTCCCCTGTGGCTTCCAAAGGACCAGTGTTTACAACTTCCTCACAAGTTTACAGGGTGGACTACAGAATCCTTCCTTGGGTGACCCCAGAACAGCACCTTCTTGAGGTCCCACCAGATGTCATGGTCTCCCTGAGGTCATCACGGGAAGGGGAACAGTCTAGGGACTACCTAATTATTTTTAGCCTGGACTTTTGCTTTGAAAACCAACCCCCTCCCTGAGTCATGAGTGCTTAGGAAGTTTAGGCTGCATTAAGGAAAGTAAGGAGCCCACATGCCTGCTCCTTGCTAAGCCATAGGTTTTCCCGTTATAATTTTATTGAAGAAAGAGTGAGGAATGTTTTCCCAATACCTTGAAGAGTGTTTGCTCGCTCTGCAAGTGGAGAAGCAGGGTCGAGGCTGACTCACAGAACACCGCATCCTTCATGGGGAATGCGTCGCGGACTAGCTACGGTGCTGTCCTGCGGTCCGCTCTGCACTGTTAGCCTCAGGGGCAGGGCCAAGAACAGGGGGCTTGGAGCTCATGTGGTTACTGATTCGCGAAGCCCTGAACACAGATGTTGAACTGAATTGAAGGATTCAGTTATCAACTGAGGATAAGAGACATGGAAGTCCATCTAGCCACAGCACTGCCAGGGGCCAGAGTCCCCCTGGCCACAGCGCTGCCCAGGGCTGAGTCAGGATGGAGCTCAGTCCACAGAGGTCCTCAGCTTGTGAGTCTCAGGGCCTCCTGGGGGTTCTCACCTTCTCCCTCAGGCACTCCTGGGCCTCCATGTCCTTCAGAGGCTACGTGAACTTCCAGACACACCTCCCCAGCCCCAGAGCTGCATCCACCACCTGCTTGCTGGGCCCTGGAGTCTCCTGACCACCAGCCCTGCCCACCCACAGAGGAGATGGGCCAGGTGGAGAGTGCTTTCTTGGTACACACTCTCCCCACCTTGCCTTTATCTCCAGCACCTGGCTGCTTCTACATAGAGAAGATAAAAACAAAACTGAAATCCAATTTTCTCAAAAGTAACTTCCTGCTCAGCATATTGTCCTCCAGTTTCATCCTCAGGGTTAACAATGGTGAAATCTCTGCTTTTTGGGTATGGACAGTGTTCCCTGTCTCTAGAGGCCACATCCTCCTTACCCATGCCTCCACAGAAGGATGTGCAGGGTCCCTCCACCTTGGCCAATCTGAACAATGACAGGTGAGTGCATGGTCTCTCCCATGTGCAGATTTTGGTCCCCTTGGATAAGAACCTGGAAGAGAGATTGCTGGGGCTGATGGTAGTCCCATTGTTGATCTTCTGAGGCCATGTGTACAGCAACAAATCCTGCTCAACCTTCTAGAATCTGTGGCAGCGGGACTCCTAGAAGTGGGGTTGGAGGAGGGCAACAGAGGCTGGGGTCGAGGGGCAGAGAAGGGGAGCCATTCATTAAAGCTACAAAGCTTTGGCTAGAAGAACTGTCACACACACATACACACACACATGCACATGCACCCACGTGCATGCATACACGCACACATGGACACACACACAGAAAGACACATGCATGCACACACACGCAGACCCACTCACACACACTTGCACACACACACATGCAGACACACTCCCACACATATGCATACACACCTTCCACCATAACCCACCTTCCAACATAACCAGGAGAGCAAATTTCAACGTTCTCATCACAAAAGAAGTGAGGTGAGGGATACATTAATAGCTTGATTTAATCCCTCCACAGTGCTTACTATGGCAAAACATCACAGCACAACCTATATGTGAATATAACCATAGTTTTTCAATTCAAATGGCATTAATAAAAATGGCTTTCTATGTTGCACAGTGGCATGGTGGAGATTGGGCTGCAGGTGCCTGGTGACTTGATAGCATTTTCTGTCCCTCTGAATGACAGAGGTCTGCCTCAGCTGTGCAGTACCAAGGGCTCAGGGCATGTAGCCTAGTCTCAACTTCCCCTTGGTCCATCCTTGAAGAGTTGAATTAAAACTCATTTTCTGTCATTCACCATGCCCAACCCATGGTCTTGTTTTGAGAATTAAAATCTAGTGACCAGTCCTCAGGATTCGTTTTGCAGTCATCATTTTTAATTACATATATTTAAGTACAATGTGTTGTTTTCATGTACATGTGCCTGGTGAAATGGTTACTGCATTTAGACAAGTTAACATATAAGTCGCCGTTCGTCGTCACCCTTTCTCGGTGTGGTGAGACCATCTACTCTTCTACAGTCGCAACGGCACCGGTGAGATCGCAGACTTATTCAGCCAGCATAACTGCATGGGTCGTACAGTGTGGCCTTCCTCTCTCCATTCCTCCTCTTCCTTTCCCCTCCCCGATAATCACGATTCCATACGTTCTGCTTTGCTTTCTTTTTAGGTTCCACATGTGAGACCATGCAGAGTTTTGATTTTTAGGTCCGCTTTATTTCACCTAACAACATCCTCCAGATTCATCCATGTTGTCACAAAAGCTGAGATCCCCTTTCTTTAAAGATCGAATGATAGTGTGCGTGTGCGTGTGTGTGTGTGTGCTTGCATATTTGTGCATGTGTACAAGTGTGTCTTCATGTGTGTATTCCTGCGCACACATGTGTGAATGTGTGTGCTGTGTGCATGAGTGTATGTCTGTGCATGTGTGTGTGTGGTATGTGCATGTGTATGCATATATGTGTGTCTATGTGCGTGCAAGTGTATGTGCACAGATCTGCATGTTTGTGCATGTGTCTTTCTGTGTGTGTATCCATGTGGGTATGTATGCATGCACGTAGGTGTGTATTTCTGTAAGGGTGCATGTGTGTACATGAGTGTGTGTGCAGTTCTTTATCCATTCCTCCATTGGGGTTAACGGTTAGGATTTGAGTGTGCAGTATCCCCCAAAGGCTCAGGGTTGGAAGCTATATGCCCAGTGCAGCCACATTCAGAGGTGGGGCTTTGGGCTGATGAGTGGACCATCAGGGCTCTGACCCCCTCAGTGGACGAATCCATTGATTTCTGAATGGACCACTGGGAGGTGGCAGAGGCTGTTAAGGTGGGACCAGTTTGAGGGAAGGGGGCCACTGCAGGTGTACCCTAGCAGGCATTTCTGTTCCAACCACTTTTCCCTCTCTGTGTCCTGGCTGCCACAAGCTGAACTGCTTTCCTACACCCAGCCTTCCACCATGATGCTCTCCCTCTCAGGCGCAGAGGAACGAAGTCAGACAACCATGAACTCAAGCCTCTGAAACCAGGAGCCAAAATAGTTCTTTTTCCTGCAAGTTGCTTGTGCCAGATATTTTGGTCACAGCAATCAAACGCTGACCAACACATAAAGGTTGTTTAACTACCATGGCTGACATGGACGATGCTGAAATGAGTGTGGTAAGGCAGACATCTCTATGACAAGCAATTCGTTTCCTTCAGATGTCCACTCAGCAGAAAGCTTGCTGACCTCTGTGATGGTTCTGTTTTTAATGTTTTGAGGAATCTCCATGCTATCTTCCATAACACACCGATATCTATCAAAATTACTGTGTTTTTACATAGAAATACAAAAGTAAGCAATTCTAAAATTTATATAGAGCAAAAAGACCCCAAGTAACTGAAGCAAACTTAAGAAGGAAAAAATTGGAAGCATCACACTGATTTCAACTTAGGTTACAAAGCTATGATGCTTGGTATAGAACGGCCCTGACGTAGAAATAGACACAGAGACAGGAGAAGGCAGTAAAGTCCAGAAATGGACCCCAGCATACGCATACAACTCGACCACCAGAAAGACACAATGGGAAGGATGTCCTCTTCAAAATGTCCTGAAAAACTGATATCCAAAGTAGAACTGGACCCTTCTCTGACAGCATATGTAAAACTAAATTGGATTAATGACATGAAAGCTGAGACCTGAAAACTAGAAGAAGGCAGAGGAGAAGCTCCGTGACAACGACCTTGGCAACCAGCTCTTCGGCTATCACACCAAAAGCTCTGGCAACAGAAATGGAGATAGACCAGTGGATTATCCAAAACTCACAGCAAAGGAAACAGCCAGGAAAATGAAGACCGGCATGCTACAGACTGGAAGGAGACTTGTCGACCACGTATCTGATGAGGAATTATTATCCACAACATCAAAATAAATCACACAACTCGAAAAACAAAGGGGACTGTAATCTAAGTCATAATATCTTAGTTATGCAATCAGCCTAGGTTGATTGACATTGGATGGTTAAACACAATGGCCTGCCATTCAGTCATAGAGAAGAAGGAACTCGCGTCATTTACAGGAAAATGCATGGGACTAAAGAACATCAGGCTAAATCCAATCTATCAGCCTCACATATTTTCTATGACAAGAGAAATCTAAAAGAAGAACAAAAGCCAACTTGAGTGTAGAAGCAAGACTACCAGTGACGAGAAAGGCCATCAGGGGCGGGAGGAGAAAGTGTAGAAGAGACAAATGAGGATGGGGACAGTGTAGAAGAGACAAATGAGGATGGGGACGATCAAAATATGTCACAGGACACAATGAAAGTCACAGTTCTGCATAATTAATAGGCACTAACAAAAACGAATAAAAGATTAGTTTTTTAGGAAAAGGATGCACGTGTCCCACGAATATATGAACAGGTGCTCAACGTCTGTGATCAAGGAGATGCGAATCAAATGAGGAGCAGTCCCCTGTTAGGATGGCTGCTATCACATGCACAGGAGGTCCCTGTGGGCCGGGACGTGGGGGCTCCAACTCTGCTCGCCCCTTAGGACCACAGATTGGGAGTCAGCATTTTCAACCCCTGAATTCCAATCTGGGAGGGTTGAGCAATTGTACTTAGAGGTAAGAGTGTCCTTTTGATATTTGTTTCTCAATGACAAGGGCATCCAGGTGCAAAAGAGAAATGAAAATGACATTTGAAATACTTTTACAACTAAAATGTCATGGCCAACCTTGTCCTATGTAATATCTAAGAATTTGTCCATTCTTGTATAACCTGAAGGAAATATTTCAGAGTGTATCTCTGAAAGATAGTTTTCTTAAAAGCCATATAATTGCTTTTTTGCTGTGCTGAATGGCATAGTCACTATTTGATCCCACCTAAAATAAATAATTTCTTAACATCAATAGCCAGTGTTCTTATTTTTTTCAGTTTTTTAGTAGTGCATTATAATTTTACATAATGATGGGATTAGTTGTCACATGTTCCTAGATGCACACAAATCAGCGATACAATTTGTGAAATACCCTCCCACACCCCTCTACCTTCCTCATCCCTTCCTGATTCCTTGCCTTTATTCTGGGTCCTATATCGTTCCTAAAGAAACCCAAATACAGTGACATAATTCTTATATCTACAAAGAACATTTTTATATACATGACTATAGTACATACAGTGACATTTATAACTGTTTGGAATGTACCTTGCTTTATATCAGTTCCAACATTTCCCCTTCTCCTCCCTTGCTATCATCCCTTGTTGTTTTTCAAAATATTTGACAATGGGATTAAACATTTACATTTTGTACAGGTATGCAGCACAGCTTGTTCAAATATCTTATGAAGTATCTTGCAACTGCATCTCATAAATATTAACATTTTGCATTTTTGTTCTATGGATCTAATACATTAATTTTTTACCTTCCCTTACTCGCAAGCCTGGGTTTAGGTCCAGACTCCACATATGAGGGAAACCATTTGGCCCTAAACTCTCTAGGTTTGGCTAACTTCACTCAGCATGATTTCTTCCAGTGCCATCCATTTACCTTCAATAGATGCAATATCATTTTTGCTAATAGCTGAGCAGAGCTCCATTGTGTATGTTTGTATGTATATACATATATGTGTGTGTATATATATATATATATCAGAGCTTTTGGATCCATTCATCCAGTGAGGGGCATCTGGGTTGGTTCCATCATTTAGCTAATGTAAATTGAGCTGCTATGAACATGGATTTTGCTGTGTTGCTGTAATGCGTTTATTCTAACTCCTCTGGGAAAACACTCAGAAGACGAATAGCTGGGTCATATGGTGGATTCAACCTTAATTTTTTGAGGAGTGTCCACACTGGTTTCCAGAGTGGCTGGACTATTCTGCAATTTCAATAACAGAGTGCTAGTGTTCCTATCTCCCCACAACCGCTCCAGCATTTATTATTGTTTGTATTATTCATCTTTGCCAGTCTGACTGGAGTGAGGTGAAGTCTTAAAGTAGTTTTGATTTGCTTTTCTCTGAATGCCTGTGATTTAGAACACTTTCTCATGTATTCATTGTTTTATTCCGTGTCTTCTGTTGAAGTTTCTGTTTAGCTCTCTGGCCCATTTATTGATTGGATTGTATGTGTTTTTCTGCAAAGAATGACATTGGACTCTTGGTGGGGATTGCATTGAATCTGCACAGTGCTTTGGGCAGAATGGCCATTTTAATTACCTTAATTCTGCTTAACCAAGAGCATGGAACATCTTTCCATCTTCTGAGGTCTTCTGCAATTTCTGTTTTCAGTGTTAAATAATTTTCATTGTAGAGGTCTTTCACTTCTCCTGTTAGATTAATTCCCAAGTATTTTATTCTTTTCGAAAATATTATGAATGAGACCTATTTCCTAATTTCTTCTTCTGTCCTTATATTGTTGGCATATAGGAAAGCTATTGATTTATGGGTATTGATCTTGTAGTCTGCTAGTTTGCCACATCTGTTTATTAGCTCTAGAAGTTTCCTGGTGGAGTTTTTTGGATCTTCCAGATATAGGATCATGTCATCAACAAAAAGGGATAGG